>JBBPTG010000071.1:0-131157 GCA_038093975.1 Chalciporus piperatus
GTTGCTGATGGAGAGACAACACATTTCAATGTAGCACCGATCCATTTACGTGACTTTGCGACCTGAGGTCGAGACTCCGAGACGTGATGAGTAGTACTCCGAAGTGCTGAAGAAGTTCGTTAAGTTTGGTGGGGCGCAAGCGCCCGCGAAGCAGGCGTGCGCACAGCCACACCCGGCGAACCGTGATTCCACCTGAGTGGACGACACAGCAGAAAGATCACTCGAGATGGTACCCAATACAGCACTAAATCAGCAATAGATGTAGGTAGTATGTCGTGCAGTAGTTTATAACTATTTTTTTTGTTACCATTTCAAGAGATACGTATGTAGTGATTAAATATGAGGCTAGATGTCAGGCCAGATGGGGTATCCGACCCAGAAATGTTGTGATATCTCAATAACCGGGATGAGTATTGAAAAATGACACCAAAGAGCTTTGAGAGGAACTATACAGGGATAATCTTTTCTGCAATGTCAAGACTTACCGAGGTCTATGTGGTACAATCTCGCATCTCACCTTGAAAATGCCCCTAAGCCCGAGGCACGTACATCGGAGTTGAAGCTCGGACCTATTATGCTCATCTCCTGAGGCTCCTCCTCAACGCGTCTGCCCAGGAATCGTCCTCGGACTTAACTTTGGCCGCTCTTTCTTGGCTCGGTCAACTTTTCTACAACTTCGAGTGGTGAAGGGCATCTTGATGGGTCGTGCTCTCCTGTACCGGCCATCCAAAAAACGTCGCTCTGCAGCTCAGTATCAGCATATGCATCGTCTCAACGAGAAGGAGAACATACCACTTGGAAGGAAACCCGAGCACCTCCCACGAAATCCTTCACATCGAGCCAAGATCCTCCAACAGCACTTGCAGGAAGCACAGGAAAACCTTGCACTTTCGAACCAGGCTCTGCAAGCGACGCAAATCCACCTCGAATCCACCAGGAATGAACTCGAGGAGGCTCAGGGACAGGTCGCGCATCTCGAACTGCATCGACGTCTCGGGGTTGATCCACAGATACCCCTCAAGTCTCGCTTGAAGACGAAGGCGGCGCGGTGCGAGGCACTTGTTGCAACGGTCGAGCGGTACGAGGCTTGCAGTGCGAGTGCGAGTGCGATGGAAGGAATCGAGGGCTCAACATCATCTGAGATGCGCGTCACCTGTGGAGAAGACGAGAGCGATCTAGATGAGTTGGACGAGGAGTTATATCACTAACATTTTGGCTACTACATCATTCTGACACATCTCTTTAATTCTCGACTACTTTAACATTCATACTACATATCCTTCTACTCATTCTTTAGATTAAAGGCCGCTTCATGTAGTATATCGTACACGATCTTATTTTACTGTGCTGAAATCGAAGTGTGTCGTGATTTCCAGCTAGTTAGGGTTTTTTTTTGCTTTGTAAGCGTCACGGCTTGCTTGCGGGCTTTGCGCAGTACCATTAAGTTTGTCTGGCCTTCTACCTCACACAAACACGTGTCGTTGATGCTTCTCGGGGGTTGAGACATACCTGATGCAATGTTTCAAGGATGGAACGACGCTGTTTTTCACATTACCTTTCATTGAACACTTGTTATTTTTGGTTCGACGCAGCACGGTGACCACCGCTCTGATACCCCTTTGAAAGTACATACCTTGTTCGAGGAACAGCTGGACCAGACTCAAACGGAGTTTCAGACCGGACGTCGGACGGAGTGCGGTAGATCACTGGCAGTCGGTGTTGGCGGTCGCGGCGGCCACTTGGTTCAAGCGTCCCCCTTCATTTTGTGCTCATTTTATAGCGTTCATGCGGATCGGGGTGACGTCAACGGCGCTCACAAGAAGCTCTAGAGCTCAATACCGACGGCACTGCTTGTGAAATGTTTTGTTCTGTGATCAAGGAACGCACCAGTCCCGTATCTTCTCCTCGGAGGCTTGGGCGTCAGGGGGGGGAGCTGAAAGGTATAAAAATGTGAGAGGATACACCGTTGACCCGCAGGCATTTCAGCTCTTTCAGTAGTAAACGCCAGCTTTCTCGAGTAAAAACCAAACCAACCTCCTGATACAATGTTCATTCGCCCCTCTGCGATTCTTCTCTCCATCGCGGCCTTGGCCGTCGCTGTCCCCAGCAGAACGAGCGCAACACTAGAAACCTCAATTACTGCAACAGCGTCCAATCCGTGAGGCTTCTTGTCACCATCGTCACTAACACAGACACTGATCAGGAGCATTCTTTAGTCCTCTTCCAAAACCATTACTGAACTCATGGGTTGGTTGGGCATCCCAGCGGATAGTGTGACCAACCAGGTCGGCCTTAGTTGCTCCCCGATCACGGGTTCCGGGACTGGCGTCGGTAGCACTTGCACCCAGCAGCCTGTCTGCTGCAATGGCAATAGTTTCGTGAGTACTAATGTTCGCAAGAGCTTGAGGCTGACACTTATCTCTCTGCATAGAACGGGCTGCTCACCATCGGATGTTCCCCTATCACGATGAACGCGTGAGTTAGATCAAAGTGGAAAGAGTGGTAGTGAAGTCGCGGCTTGGGTTATAGTTTGAGAGAATCTGCGAATGTCAATGTATTGTGATTTGTTGTTGTGCATTGCGTGATCCGAGGAACAGACGAGATTTGGTGGGTGGAGACGGAGAAGACGGTCACGGTAGTCTTGGTCGCTTCCCGGAAGCTTCCCGACCAAACAGAAAGCGGAAGGTTCGGGTGTCAGCCCGACCGGTTTAGAACGTCTGGTTCGAGCAAGGGTTCGAGACTACGGAGAAGGCTTTTTGGCGAAGAAAGAGATCGACGAGTGCCCAGCCTGGAACCTCCCAAAATTCTGTGTCGTCTGCATTATCCCTTAAGCCTTACAACTGACTGTACTATGTGTAAAGTCTAAACACTCAAGGTATCAAATAGGAGAATTCGGACCATGTCTTCGTCATCTCCACCACGCGGAGGTGTGAGGATGCGGTGAGGGGGCGGAGGAATTGCTCGCCAGTGATGGGGTCGATTTCGAGGCCCGGGGGCTAGAATGGGTTCTCATCGGCCTGCAAGGATGAAGTCTGAGAGAGGCAGGGCCGGCCAGTGTGGTTGATAGCCCAGGCTTTCCATGCTCTATGTGGAGAAATGGTTGGCGTTGCATGTATGGGCCCGAGACTCAGGCTGAAGCACCCCGAGTCGACTCATGATGGCATAAGCTAATGAGTCAGATTTCCAAGTCAGATTCGGAGTCAATAGGCTAAGGGCGGAGCGCCTCGAGAGTTCTGTTTAACCTATATACAATACCCAGGCCTTGACTCGTGTTAGACTCATTTCAGGTCAAAGCGCATCAGTATGACCCACTCCGAGCCGGGACCGGTTGACTCGAGCGTATCCCTAGTCACGATTCTCTTGCATATAAAACACATTACCGACTAACGATGTCAGACTATCACTCATCCACTCTATTCGTTCCTCCACAAATATGGCGACCTTGAGGAGATGTCATGCCCCCAAGGTGTGGGGTGCCCACATCGATATAGTTGTGTGGGAGAAGTTGCAGGTGAGTGCGATTGGGGTGGATATGAGGATCACAAATTCTCACACGTGTTAGGCGGGGAAGCAGCGATGCAGGGGAAGCAACAAGCCCCCTTTGTCATATGATCCCGGATGGGATTGGGATGGGAACAGGATCGTACTCAACGAAGAAACAGCAACACCAGATTGGGAGGAAAGAGCTGGCGACAGTCAGGAAGAGTTGAGGGAACAGAACGTACCATCGTCGCAACAAAAGCCCGACCTATCGCTCTCCGACGTTGCAAGATATCCAGTAGCAAAGAGACACGGGAAAGGTCTGATTCAAACACTTCACCCTTTCGCTTTTCTCGTCTGACGTCAAGTTTGCAGCGAGAGCGACTTTCGGCGATTTCGAGGTCATCAGGATGCCCAAAGTAGTTCCCATATTGGAAGAACCTGAGTTTGGAGGCGACTGGTATCAAGACGAATGGGAGAAAGTTGAGGTTGTAAGTTTCAAGAGGATGTATTCCGAGGTGGTTCGAAGCGCCATTGAAGTTGAAGGAAAAGATCCTCCCAGGTAACGAACTCCCCTTTAGCTAGACGCTACTAGCAGCCCGCAGATACCCAGCTGTCAGGATCGACGGATCAGTTACAGTAGTATAACTTACAAATGAATCTTGTGGATGAATCAGTTGCAAGTTCAAGGTTCTGCCAGCGATAGCTGCTGATCACATGATCGTTGCAAGTTGTTTGCCGAAGTCACTGAACTCCGTAAATTCATCCTCATGCCACTCTAACTTTACGAGCGCCACGGTAAAATAAACCAGGATCAAGGTCGACCAACTTCTCTGAAGTAAATTGCTGGGTCCAGGCGCTTCGCCAATAGTAAGACTTCACCATAGATCTGCGACTGACGCACTACAAGCCACTTCCGATTCGACTTGTTCGTCTTGCACACATGTACATTGGCATAGACTCGAAGTGGAGTTCCTTCCTCCCGAGATATTTCCCTCGGAAACCCGTGTGTTCCTCTTTACCCGTCTCCTTCACATGCCACTTTAGGATCGCGTATCATTCCTTCAACTCAGTCTCCACTGTAGATTCAAGATTGGCGGTTCGGTAGCGCTGAGGCTGAGGATTTATTGCCCACCTGATTGCGTTCGCTGGCGCAAAATTGTACCGAAAACGTGATCCACCCTGGACCGCTCCCGGTGCGGCATGTAATACTAACACCATGGGGTGGGGATTCAGAGCAAACCCCCTGTTTTGGAGCCCACGGGATTTGAAGGGTTAATCACGACCATGACGGTGCTTGGGCTCTCCATTCTTTCGGCCCGGACTAGCAAATACAGAGCTTCGTTAAATATCCGAGTCACAAGGTGAGTGATGGTCAAATATTCGACGATGCGGTGATTCCAGGCATTATAGGAAGGATGGAATATCAATGTTAACTCCAATATCTCCACGCTATCTCGCGCTCCCATGCGCCAATTTATCGGCCGCGCGTTAGCACACCGTCTCATGCTTGCCACACCGCAATGCTTCAGTCATCTGTACAAGATGCAAATGTCGTCTACAACTTATCTTGTAAAGGTTTTCGCTTCGTCATACCCTGACAAATTAATTAGTGCCGCAATGTCGGAACAAAGGATCAAAGAAGACACGGAATTGGTGCGGTACAGTTGCTCATATGACGTGCTTCCCTAGCTCACGCTTTCTCGAGCAGTGTACTATGACTGAAACATCTTATCACTTGACCCATCAGCTGACGCATTGATGATTTCTTTCTGGTTTTCGTTATCTTTCGATGGTATTCCTGACACACTTGACAGTCAGCAGTTGAACAATTCCTGGGCGGTATAAAAGACGATGGATTTGGTTTCTGCTAGGCGTCCAAGCACGCAAAGGCCGACATGGGACGAACAAGGCGTATCATCCTCACTTCCACCCTCGCTGTCGGCTCTGCCGCAGCCTATGGTTTCCCCAACTGTGCTATTCCGCCGCTCTCAGGAAATGCGGTCTGCGACACAGCCTTAGATTCTATCACTCGTGCAACAGCTCTGATCGATTTGTTCACCGTACCGGAATTGATCAACAACACTATCAACGCTTCCCCAGGTGTTCCTCGTCTTGGCTTGCCAGCCTATCAATGGTGGTCTGAGGCATTGGTGAGTGTTGCTAGCGTGGTTTCACTGGCAGAACGATAACCCATTCGATCATAGCACGGTGTTGCTGGTAGTCCCGGTGTCAACTTCTCCCGATCGGGAGAATTCAGTTATGCTACCTCCTTCCCTCAACCCATCAACATGGGTGCGGCTTTTGATGACGAACTCATCAAGTCTGTCGGCAGCATTGTTGGAATGGAAGGACGCGCCTTCAACAACTACGGCCGTGCGGGTCTTGATTTCTGGACCCCGAATATCAACCCCTTCAAAGATCCTCGATGGGGACGTGGGCAGGAAACCCCTGGCGAAGACCCTTTCCACTTGTCTAACTACGTGTACAACCTAGTCGTTGGTCTTCAAGGCGGTCTCGACCCCTATCCATACTACCAGGTTGTTGCAACCTGCAAGCACTATGCAGGATACGACTTGGAGGCCTGGGAAGGGACCGTCCGTTACGGCTTTAATGCTCTGATCACAACTCAGGATTTGAGCGAGTACTACTTGCCCCCTTTCCAATCTTGCTACCGTGATGCCAAGGTTGGCGCTGCCATGTAAGCTTTTACCAGCAAGCTCGTGCATGAAGCCATATTAACGCGATACGGGAATATAGGTGCAGCTACAACGCTGTGAACGGTGTTCCTTCGTGTGCCGATACATACCTTCTTCAGGACATCCTGCGGGACTTCTGGGGCTTCGCACAAGACCGCTGGGTAAGTTGCATACCGTTAATGCCTTTCAATATCTGACATCTCGAAATCAAGATCACCTCTGACTGTGATGCCATCGGTGCGTCATTTTAGTATCACCATCAACGACACGAGTTGACATTTTATGGCAGGAAACATCTACAATCCCCACAACTATACTACCACTCCTCAGCAAGCTGTGGCTGATGCCTTGATTGCTGGTACTGATCTCGACTGTGGTACATTCTACAGCGAATGGCTTCCAACTGCCTACAATGAATCCTTGATCACTGAAACGCAGCTCAGGGTCGCCCTTGTTCACCAATATGCGTCCCTTGTTCGGTAAGCCCATCCTTCGTCTGCGCTTTGTTTCCTAGCATTGATACCTCCCAATCACCAGTCTTGGCTACTTTGACCCAGCAGAATGGCAACCTTACCGGTCCTACGGCTGGAGCAACGTCAACACTCCTGAGGCTCAGGATCTCGCATATCAGGCTGCAGTTGAGGGTATTGTTCTCCTCAAGAACGACGGCACTCTTCCTCTTTCCAGTAGTGTCAAGAACATTGCCCTCATCGGTCCTTGGGCAAACGCCACTACTCAAATGCAAGGAAACTACCAAGGTGTTGCTCCCTACCTCATCAGCCCTCTTATGGGTGCCATGCAAGAAGGGTACAACGTCACCTACGTCCTCGGCACGAACATCAACTCGACCAACACAACTGGGTTCGCAGCCGCTGTGGCGGCAGCCAAGGCAGCAGATGTCGTTATCTACGCCGGTGGTATCGATGAAACCATCGAGAGTGAGGGTAAAGACCGCAACTACGTCACGTGGCCTGGCAATCAGCTCGACTTGGTCGCTGAACTCCAGGCTGTTGGCAAGCCCCTCATTGTCGTTCAGTTCGGTGGTGGACAGGTCGATGGCACGACATTGAAGGGTAGCGCATCCGTGAGTTCCCACTCCCTGAAGGGATACCTTCACAAGCTGATGTTCTTGTCCAGGTCAACGCACTCATTTGGGGAGGATACCCGGGCCAGAGCGGTGGAAAGGCCTTGTTCGACGTCATTAGCGGCAAGGTCGCACCTGCTGGTCGTCTCCCTATCACCCAATACCCCGCCGACTACGTTAACGAAATCCCTATGACTGACATGAACTTACGTCCCAATGCCGCGACCCCCGGTCGTACCTACAAGTGGTACGGCACGCCAGTCTATGCCTTCGGTGACGGAGAGCACTACACTACTTTCAACTACCAGTGGTCCAAGGCACCTTCCAAGAATTACAACATCAATCAACTCATCGCTGCAGGCTCATATGCCACTCACATCGATACCGCGACTTTCGATACTCTCGCTATCGAGGTTACGAACACTGGAAAAGGTGAGTTCAGTTTTGCCCCAACCGGAGGACGACGTGCTGACGTGATATGTTGTAGTGACGTCCGACTACGTTGCATTGCTATTCACAAGCGGGGAATACGGACCCACACCCTACCCCAACAAGTCGCTCATCACCTACACTCGCGTCCACGCCATCGCTCCTGGCGCGACCTCTACCGCCGTCCTGCCCCTCACCCTCGGTGCCATCGCTAGGGCAGACGCGAACGGTAACTTCTGGGTCTACCCTGGCACTTACAACGTTGCCCTCGACACGACTGGCACGTTGACCTACCAGTTCAAGCTGACGGGTAATGCCGCTCAGCTCACTCATTTCCCTCAAAGCCCCGCGGCTTCCTCATAACCTCACGATTGAAAATCTTTGTATTTGACGCTGTATACAATATACATCTTGATTAGGATGACCTGTGATGAATTCAGCACAAGATCAAGGGATCTTAACTCGCCTACCCAAATCCGGAGACATCTACTTTGTATTCCAATCTAATTCGATGAAAGCAGCGCGGTATTATGTTTGAAATGGGGTATCGCAGGATGTGTATCAGATTGTGACACCGTCGAATTTGGAGGCGATATATAGGAATATGGAGAGGCGGAGGAGGAGTAGTACTAGTAGTTTCCCCCATATCCTGAACTTCAAGTTGCTTCGCTAGTTCCGTTGCCGTATCGGAATATTGACGACATCATGTATCATGATCTCAACTTCCAGTCAATGGTGAAAGATATCCGTTTAGTAGCCCTCTCTCATAAATTTGCTTCCAATCCAGCCGTACTAGTTTTCACCCATTGTGCCTTTGGCACAGGCTATGTGAGATAAATTTATTTATTTCGTCAGAGTATAATAAAAGTTGGTTTTTTTTACACACATAAGTATCAGTAATCCAGTAAACCCTACATTTAATTGATCAGAACTCAGAGGAAATGCACTGGCAACCTTTCAGATTTCTTGGATTGTACATTTGGAAAGTGCAATATATATATATGACATCCATGATTCAGCACAAATCTCTATCGGGAACCTCCTTCAGCTCACGATACATATACCCCGCTACCGCTCGTAGAGATAGCCAGTCTTTCTTGTACATGTACTTCGTAGTCCTTGTATAGAGTGTGGTCCTGTTCTGTTCGCCCGCCCATCTCAGTGTTTCCCGCTGTTGGCCACGGCAGGCTTCCAATGTACTCATATTTTCTCCTACTGCCTTTTTATCTCAGGGGCTTGCAGAGGGGTCAGGGTCATAGAACACATGCAATATGATATTATGAAACAGAGAATACAGTGACTGACCCCCCAGGATGAGTAGGTACTTACGATATTCACATTTTTCACTGTATAAGAGGGGGCTGGTGCTATATGAGTGCTCGAGACAGCCCCCAAAAGGATTGTGCTGTGTAGTTCCAGAATCCGAGTCGTACTGTGCAGTTGCAGTACGCGAAAGTCCGAGAAAGGAAAAACCACATGGTTTGGGCCTTTGCCGACGCAAGCGGCATAAGCGCCGTAAGCGGAGCAAGCGCGAGAGGCGTCGGGTAGGTCACGTGCTTTTTTCGTCGTGCGTTAGTTATTTGATGACTCAGGGGCAATTTATATATCTTTGGAAGTTTTATCGTGATAACCCTTAGCAAATAAAATGTCGTCAAATAATATCTGACCAGAGACTCTCGTATAGCTGGACTCTCGCCAATTAGTGCTTCAGCCTGAGCCTCGGGCCCATACATGCAACGCCAACCATTTCTCCACATAGAGCATGGAAAGCCTGGGCTATCAACCACACTGGCCGGCCCTGCCTCTCTCAGACTTCATCCTTGCAGGCCGATGAGAACCCATTCTAGCCCCCGGGCCTCGAAATCGACCCCATCACTGGCGAGCAATTCCTCCGCCCCCTCACCGCATCCTCACACCTCCGCGTGGTGGAGATGACGAAGACATGGTCCGAATTCTCCTATTTGATACCTTGAGTGTTTAGACTTTACACATAGTACAGTCAGTTGTAAGGCTTAAGGGATAATGCAGACGACACAGAATTTTGGGAGGTTCCAGGCTGGGCACTCGTCGATCTCTTTCTTCGCCAAAAAGCCTTCTCCGTAGTCTCGAACCCTTGCTCGAACCAGACGTTCTAAACCGGTCGGGCTGACACCCGAACCTTCCGCTTTCTGTTTGGTCGGGAAGCTTCCGGGAAGCGACCAAGACTACCGTGACCGTCTTCTCCGTCTCCACCCACCAAATCTCGTCTGTTCCTCGGATCACGCAATGCACAACAACAAATCACAATACATTGACATTCGCAGATTCTCTCAAACTATAACCCAAGCCGCGACTTCACTACCACTCTTTCCACTTTGATCTAACTCACGCGTTCATCGTGATAGGGGAACATCCGATGGTGAGCAGCCCGTTCTATGCAGAGAGATAAGTGTCAGCCTCAAGCTCTTGCGAACATTAGTACTCACGAAACTATTGCCATTGCAGCAGACAGGCTGCTGGGTGCAAGTGCTACCGACGCCAGTCCCGGAACCCGTGATCGGGGAGCAACTAAGGCCGACCTGGTTGGTCACACTATCCGCTGGGATGCCCAACCAACCCATGAGTTCAGTAATGGTTTTGGAAGAGGACTAAAGAATGCTCCTGATCAGTGTCTGTGTTAGTGACGATGGTGACAAGAAGCCTCACGGATTGGACGCTGTTGCAGTAATTGAGGTTTCTAGTGTTGCGCTCGTTCTGCTGGGGACAGCGACGGCCAAGGCCGCGATGGAGAGAAGAATCGCAGAGGGGCGAATGAACATTGTATCAGGAGGTTGGTTTGGTTTTTACTCGAGAAAGCTGGCGTTTACTACTGAAAGAGCTGAAATGCCTGCGGGTCAACGGTGTATCCTCTCACATTTTTATACCTTTCAGCTCCCCCCCCTGACGCCCAAGCCTCCGAGGAGAAGATACGGGACTGGTGCGTTCCTTGATCACAGAACAAAACATTTCACAAGCAGTGCCGTCGGTATTGAGCTCTAGAGCTTCTTGTGAGCGCCGTTGACGTCACCCCGATCCGCATGAACGCTATAAAATGAGCACAAAATGAAGGGGGACGCTTGAACCAAGTGGCCGCCGCGACCGCCAACACCGACTGCCAGTGATCTACCGCACTCCGTCCGACGTCCGGTCTGAAACTCCGTTTGAGTCTGGTCCAGCTGTTCCTCGAACAAGGTATGTACTTTCAAAGGGGTATCAGAGCGGTGGTCACCGTGCTGCGTCGAACCAAAAATAACAAGTGTTCAATGAAAGGTAATGTGAAAAACAGCGTCGTTCCATCCTTGAAACATTGCATCAGGTATGTCTCAACCCCCGAGAAGCATCAACGACACGTGTTTGTGTGAGGTAGAAGGCCAGACAAACTTAATGGTACTGCGCAAAGCCCGCAAGCAAGCCGTGACGCTTACAAAGCAAAAAAAAACCCTAACTAGCTGGAAATCACGACACACTTCGATTTCAGCACAGTAAAATAAGATCGTGTACGATATACTACATGAAGCGGCCTTTAATCTAAAGAATGAGTAGAAGGATATGTAGTATGAATGTTAAAGTAGTCGAGAATTAAAGAGATGTGTCAGAATGATGTAGTAGCCAAAATGTTAGTGATATAACTCCTCGTCCAACTCATCTAGATCGCTCTCGTCTTCTCCACAGGTGACGCGCATCTCAGATGATGTTGAGCCCTCGATTCCTTCCATCGCACTCGCACTCGCACTGCAAGCCTCGTACCGCTCGACCGTTGCAACAAGTGCCTCGCACCGCGCCGCCTTCGTCTTCAAGCGAGACTTGAGGGGTATCTGTGGATCAACCCCGAGACGTCGATGCAGTTCGAGATGCGCGACCTGTCCCTGAGCCTCCTCGAGTTCATTCCTGGTGGATTCGAGGTGGATTTGCGTCGCTTGCAGAGCCTGGTTCGAAAGTGCAAGGTTTTCCTGTGCTTCCTGCAAGTGCTGTTGGAGGATCTTGGCTCGATGTGAAGGATTTCGTGGGAGGTGCTCGGGTTTCCTTCCAAGTGGTATGTTCTCCTTCTCGTTGAGACGATGCATATGCTGATACTGAGCTGCAGAGCGACGTTTTTTGGATGGCCGGTACAGGAGAGCACGACCCATCAAGATGCCCTTCACCACTCGAAGTTGTAGAAAAGTTGACCGAGCCAAGAAAGAGCGGCCAAAGTTAAGTCCGAGGACGATTCCTGGGCAGACGCGTTGAGGAGGAGCCTCAGGAGATGAGCATAATAGGTCCGAGCTTCAACTCCGATGTACGTGCCTCGGGCTTAGGGGCATTTTCAAGGTGAGATGCGAGATTGTACCACATAGACCTCGGTAAGTCTTGACATTGCAGAAAAGATTATCCCTGTATAGTTCCTCTCAAAGCTCTTTGGTGTCATTTTTCAATACTCATCCCGGTTATTGAGATATCACAACATTTCTGGGTCGGATACCCCATCTGGCCTGACATCTAGCCTCATATTTAATCACTACATACGTATCTCTTGAAATGGTAACAAAAAAAATAGTTATAAACTACTGCACGACATACTACCTACATCTATTGCTGATTTAGTGCTGTATTGGGTACCATCTCGAGTGATCTTTCTGCTGTGTCGTCCACTCAGGTGGAATCACGGTTCGCCGGGTGTGGCTGTGCGCACGCCTGCTTCGCGGGCGCTTGCGCCCCACCAAACTTAACGAACTTCTTCAGCACTTCGGAGTACTACTCATCACGTCTCGGAGTCTCGACCTCAGGTCGCAAAGTCACGTAAATGGATCGGTGCTACATTGAAATGTGTTGTCTCTCCATCAGCAACATAACTCCATTTGATGGCGTAACTTCCAAGGGTCAGCCCATCATGCCATTCCACATTGATACATTCAGGAATAGTAAGGGATGCGGTAAAGAAACAAAATGCACTTTTGGAGCGAGATCATCTAGTGCAACGTCAAGTACATCGCTTCGCAGCGCTGGGCGAAGTGCAAGCTCCTCCTAAGCTCGATGTCACGAAGCGCTGACCGCCCGTAAGTTCCATTTGAGTCGAGTAGGTAAGTCCCCCCTTACTATTTCCAAGCTTTCCTGCACCCAGTCTGTCATTGGTGGACACTGTTACGGGTGAACATCCAGGGAATCATTGGTTCAGCTCGAATTGTATACGTCCGAACCGCTGAATCATTATTTAAGTCCATTGGGTTGTTCTCGATCGATGTGGAAAACAGGATGCTGAGGCCTGTTCCGAATGCACATATCAACTCGGAGTTTGGGACCAACACTAAGCGTGAATCGTGACGGACTTCCTCCGTCTTCGCCCGTCACGGCGCAACAATCATGATGGTAGAGAAACTCGTTGGATTCCGAAAGTAGCTCACGATGACGATCTTCATGTGACAAGTTTTTGTCTTACGGGATTGGTATTTGTGTAGCATATTATGTCAAGAACCACCGTTTTGGGATTACCAACCAAGACTTTCTATAACTGATGCCGCAAGGATCACGGCCAGCACTGGTATGCCAGTGTTGGATTGACATTCGGCTAATATCAGGGGTGGTTGTGGCGTTTTGGTGGCGTTTTGTTGAACGCGACTAAAATTAGCGAAACTTGAAGCTCGAAGTTGAACGCTTTGACCGTGCCAGCGGAGATTTGGGACACAAAGACACCAAGTTTTGTTCCACACTCCACCCTCTTTTTTGAATTGTCGTTCCTTCTAGCTCCTCCGCATTCATAGCGCATCAAGTTAGTTTAAAAGGCGTGGCCAGCACGCCTTCGAAAAGTGACATTGAGCTCTTCATCCCCTACTACCTTTGAAATTAACGAGATATATTGCTTTTCGATCGGCTTATCTTCTTTCGTTCCGTGGCACGCGATGTCAACTACGACCACACCCAGTGCTGTCGGCCATGGTCCTTCAGCAAACCAGCACGCCAATAGCTTACCAGTCAGCTTTTCCTATCTTGTTGCGTTCTTGCATCCTCACCTTGATGTAGTGCATAAGCAATATGGACGAATGTACTCAGCGCATTCCTCCGCGGGATGTCGTCCAACCCAAGAGTACCGAGAGTACTGAACCACCTATCCCGGGGGATAGTCAAACACGCTCTAACATTGACACCACGATCGACGAGGAACTGAGCAATGGATGTTATATCACCGAAGATCTCCCTGACCGGATGTTCGGACATTTGGTGCCGACCGAACTGGCGAGAGATATTCTGAATCTTTTCATCACTTCCGGTTATGTCAAGGTCGCGAAGGAGCCAGGAGTTCCCGGATCTGATGACGTAGAACATGCTTTGGATCAGGCGTTCCAAGACGCTAAGGAGAATGGCTTACGTCGCTTGGACTCTCAGGAACCCACATATACACAGGGGAAGACCGACTCGGAGCGGACCGCGTACTCATGGGAGTGGCAACAGTTTCCATCTGAGCCCATTCAAGAAGACCAACTCGTCGAATACCTAAATGTTGTCATCGAGCATGCGTTCCATTTCGCCCAAACAGCACCGCTGCTCGTTGCTCCGAACGACCGCTTGCATCACCGTTTCGCCGCTCCCCTCGACAAACTCCATCCTCTCCCGTTGTCTTACGAAGCCGACGGAGAAGATATGCGACCTGAATTTTTGCTCTTACCAGTCGCCGCATTCCAAGGAGACTCTCAGATGGTCGACGCACAATATGTCAATTTCACTGCCGTGCGCGCCGTCGGACACTCGAAGACCAGGGATATGTCATACGGGGTTAACCAAGTACCGCGCTACTTACGGGTAATGAGGCGATCTCAGCCGTGGCTCCACTTCGCGATCGCCATGGTTATCACCAAGGACAAGCTTTGCCTGATGCGAGGAGATAGTAGTGGTATGGAGCGCGTCCACTTAAGTCTTTCGGAGGGCAGGGGTTGTATCGAATTCATCCGAATTTTGCTCGGCCTTGCCTTGGCGGACCCAGTGGATCTAGGACAGAATCCTGACGTTGAACTCGATTCTGAGGTTCGAACGCTTGTCTCCGCAAGCGAATCTCTTGCTGTCTCTAGGTCACCCTCGCCCATCCATTCTACGAATGCAACTCACTCGACGAGCTCGAGTTGCGCGACCACATCTCAGCAGTCCGCCACATCCAAGCGGAAACGCTCAGACGCGGATAGTGACGTTGATCCCCGAGAGCGACCCTCCAAGAAAAGGAAGATCGTCGATGTCGACCGTCGGGTATTCTTCCCAACCAGATTATACGGGCACGTGTGTCAGGGACTTTTGTATTCCGCCAGTTCTATCCGTGGGCGGTGCACTGTTGTTTTTTGTGTTACCGAGCCGGCCTCTTTGGATCGCCTACTGGCACTCAAGATGGCGTGGCAAGACGCAGACCGCTTCGCTGACCAGGAAAAAGTACTTCAAAAACTGTCACGACACGGAGGTCATCCTAACGCCATCTTGCCACGAAAGTTCGTTTTCTTTTCTTTGTGCCAACGCGACGTTTGCTGATCGTAGTGCAGACACTTTAGGGCATTGAGGAATGGGAAATATTGCAGTACTTGGGAAGGGATCAGAGGGTTTCTGGAAGATCAGCATGCAGGACTCGGAGTTGAGAATCGCTTCCTCGTTGTTTCCCTCTCGGATCTGAAGCGTCCGGTGAAGTATTTTTGGGGTTTGCACGACTTCGTACGAGGCTTTCGTGGTGTGCTCCTAGGTATCATTCTCTCTATTGTGCCTTGCGCCAGGCCATACTTATCCGGTTCTCACAGGTCACGAATACCTTGTCAGCATCGGTATTCTCCATCGGGACTTCAGCGAGAACAACATGGTTCTTGGACTTTTTCCGGGTGATGAGAGAGGTTATTTAATCGACCCGGACATGGCCATTCTGCGAGAGGCCGCGAAGCCTACGCAAGCCGTACCGCCACCTGCGTCTGGTGACCACAGCTCCGAGTCATCCAGTGACTCAGACGATGAGGATCCCCCCATCAAACAAGATGAGAACACGCCGGTCAAGGGCTTGCGCACTGTAAGCATCCTCCTGAATTGTAATCTGTCCATTTGCTCACTTCGCCTTCAGGGAACCACTCCCTATATGTCCATCAACGTTCTCCGTGGCGGCAATCACACACATTTCGATGACGTGGAGTCGTTTCTTTACGTTCTTCTGACGTCAGAAGGAATGTACCCGCACTCAGGTGTCGTTCACCCATGTTCAATTGTCATGTAAACAAGTTTAACTTCGCTCCGGGTCGATGTTCCTCCTATGTGCAATATGGAAATACTCTGTAGTAATCTTCCGGAACTTGGAGTGCTGGACGGGAGCACAGTCTGTTGGCGGTCTCGCAATATCAACTTTTCGGTCGTGTTGGACCGTGCGAGCTTTGTCCACATTACATACGCTGATACCGTTGATTTTCGTGATCATGACCACTATCAATCCGCTTCGTGGTCGAGGCAGTGGTGTGTGCATGATTACTGCCCCCCAAGCGCTCACCCTCAACTTTCGTTACTCACATTTCAGCACTGCCAGTCTTCGAGGACATCTCCGCCACGGTGTTCAAGCAGCCGTTACTCTATGGATCAGGACATCGTGAATTCAATATGACCGGGCCAACAACAAGTTATATCTCGAAACTCTCATTCTATTTACAATCATTAACCCCGGCTGGGCGGAGATCACCCGCCGCAGATTGAATACCAAAGATGCCTCAGGAGTCAGGGTTAGTGTTGCAGCCACTCCACCAATTATGTCCACCCCCCCACTGGCAAGAGATTGATTTCTCCTCAATCGACGTCCAAGCGCCATACCCAAACGTTTCCGTCACCCACGCCAAGCTTCACTCGTTGACACTCAGCATAAACGTGGGCTCCTTTGGAAGACTTCTGGATAGGTTGACCTTGCCCAAACTGCATCATCTCGACCTCACGCTCCCAAAGCACCCAGTCCGGCCGCATTCGAACTTGAAGGACTTTGTATCTCGATCGCAGCATCCCCTCGAGGCACTCGGGATCAAGGGGTTGAGGGTCTTCATCGAGGAACGGGAAGAACTCACATCGTCCCGGATTGAGATGGTTGGAAATACCTTCCACACATGAGGAGGCATGGAATACATCTTGTGAACATTTTTTGTGCAATCGATACCGAACGTTTGAACCCCTGCATTTGACAGGATGAAAAATCAAAACCACTCAAAGACCGATCAAAAAATTCCTCACGGAGCCCGGATGCACCTTCATGCGATATCCGAATGGGAAAGAAATTGCTGACATGGAGGACGATTGTTCGAACCGCCCATTTCCATTTGAGTCGAAGTAAGTGAGTCCCCCTTTTCTCGCTTAGTGATGGTACGCAGTCTGTCATTGGCGGACTCTGTTCCGGATTGGTTTAGCTTATACGCCCGAACAGCTGAATGATAAGTCTTGCCTTATTCTTGTCGTCGCTCCGTAAACCCGTCATGTAACGACTTGTTCTCTTGGCAGAGCACGATATCTCATGGCAGCGTCAGCAGTCCTAAACACTCACACCCAGTTTATCGGACTGCTGAATCGTTAATTCAATTCGGTTGTTCTCGATTGATGTGGAAAACAGGGTGCTGATGCTTGTTCCACGTTCATGGACACGTCAATTCGGAGTTTGGGACCAACACTACTAGGCGTGAATCATAATGGACCTTCCATCCCCGCATGTCACGCCGGTACAATGGGGCAGAAACTCGTCGAATTCTAAAAGCAGCTCACAATGACACTCTAGGACACTCTTCATGTGGGACTCACTGTCGTGTGTCACAGTGCGGGATCGGTATCAAGTTGCGTAGCATATGTCCACCCTTGGCAGCACTTTTTTGAGGCTCCCACGGTCTTACAGACCAATTTCCCTTTACAAGGGAAATTGGTCTGTGAGACCGGACTACCCCACTCAGCTCTCCCCTATGGCCCTAAAATGGCATCCAGGTACCTGACAGACCTCTTGGGGACCTCTCGCGAGGCTTGCACGAGCCTCCACCAGCACAGCCACACCACTTTTTTTCGGTCCTGGCAGCTAGGTATGTTTTTTTTCACGAGGGGCCTCTTGGGGGCCTCCCTCGGACCTCTCGTGAGCCTCGCATGAGCCTCCACCAGCACAGCCACCCCGCTTTGTTTCGGTGATAGCTATGTCCGTGTTTCTTTTGTTTTGTTTCATTTTTTCATATGTTTTTTGCAATGCATCCGATGCTTACGTAATCGCTTCGACCGCTCGTGGCTTCCCTGTCGTGGGAAAGGTAAGCTAGGAAAGGACTCCTGCTGATGTTGGGTTTCGTCTGGATAAGGCTGCCCAGTCCACCCGGGCCGGTGATCCCGGGCCGGATGGACAGAGCAGCAAATTCAAACGAGGGCCGGGTGGCGACGAGACCACCCAGAAACCGCAGGACGAAGGACGCGGCGAGGAGACGCAACCCAGGACAACAGGACGAGGCCGGAGCAGTGATAAAGGTGGGATTGCAACCAAACTACATAGGCAGCACAACAGGACAGAACGACTCAACACCGTGAGCCGACAATGGTTTGAGAAGGGAATGCAGCTACCCTATCACCGAGCAGCACAGCGTACGCGGGCGCAATATCTTCGATGAATCGCCAGTACCGAAGGAAGGCGTCAGAGCGCCAACGACCCAAAAGCTGCACCACATGAGGGGGGACACCGCGAAGGAGAAGTTCAGTGGTGCCACCGATCCGGAAGCAATGCCCCGAGATGGCAGGGAAACCACGAGGAGACCAAAGCGCGTTGCATACCGACAAGAACTTGCGTTTGGTGAGCGGCACGAGGGAACCACCATGCAAATACGGGAAAAGGTGAGAAGAGGCGGGAGGTGAGTTAGTCGCGAGCTGTAGATCCAACGCCGCGAGAGAGTTTGAGGGGCCACGCTGCGCCCCGAGGAAGATTTCCTCACCCCGCTCTTTACCAACCTTCGTGAAGGGAAGGTGGCAAGTTCTAGAGAGACCCGAGGGGGAAAGAGGGCGCAGACACGAAGGGGGAGGGAAGCGGGCGGTTGAGAAGGAAGACATGGAGTCAGGTAGCAGCTCCCCAAGGCGGCATTGGCTCCAGTAAGCGATGCAGGCGACCGCGCGTACACATCAGCAAGACTGCAAAAAGTCTGAAGTTACTGGATTGACTGGATCAGTTAAATCAGTAGTCCAGTGGCCCAGTAACCAGTAATTTCAGTAGTTTCAGTAGTTTCAGTAACCTAGTCACCCAGTCATCAAGTAGTTTCAGTAGTCTTAGTAACCCAGTGGCCTAGTGGCCCAGTCATCCAGTCATTTCAGTAGCTTCAGTAGCTCAGTCATTCAGTCATCCAGTAGTCTCAGTAGTCTCAGTCATCCAGCAGCCCAGTCATCCAGTCATCCAGTCATTTCAGTAGTCCCAGTAGCTCAGTCATCCAGTCATTCAGTCATTTCAGTGGTCTCATTAGTCCAGTGGCCAAGTGTTCCAGTTATCCAGTAGTTCCAGTAACCCAGCAGCCCAGTCATCAAGTCATCCAGTTACTTCAGTAATCTCAGTAGCCCAGTCATTCAGTCATTCAGTCATCCAGTAGTTCCAGTAACCCAGTAACCCAGTCATCCAGTCATCCAGTAGTTCCAGTAACCCAGCAGCCCAGTCATCCAATCATCCAGTCACTTCAGTAGTCTCAGTAGCTCAGTGGCCCAGTGTTCCAGTCATCCAGTGATCTCAGTAGCCTAGTAGCTCAGTTTCCCAGTCATGTAGTCATCTCAGCAGCCTAGTAGCCCAGTGCCCTAGTCATCCAGCAATCCAGTTGTCTCATTACTCCAGCCATCCAGTATTACAGTATTCCAGTAATCTAGTCACTCAGTGGTCCAGTAATCCAGTCACTCCAGTCACTCCAGTCACACAAGTCACACAAGTCACTCCAGTAATCCAGTCACCTCAGTAATCCAGTCACTCCAGTAATCCAGTCATCCTGTGGTCCAGTAAACCAGTCACTTCAGTCACACCAGTCATACCAGTTATCCAGTTACCCAGCCCTCAGCTCACCCAATCACTCCAGTACTACTCAGTCATCTAATAGAGTCATTCTAATTAGTGACATTTTATAATCATTCATAGGATGGATTATAGCTAAAGTCCACAAAAATGTGTACTAAAAGTGTAGTTAACAATGTGGGAAAGGGTATTAGGATTGAGTGTAGTGAAGTGTACAAAAAAGCGTAGTAAAAGTGTAGTTACAAGTGTGGGAAAGTATAGCTAGATTGAGTGAGCAAAGTGTACAAAAAAGCGTAGTAAAAGTGTAGTCAAGAGTGTGGGAAAGTGTAGCTAGATTGAGTGTAGCAAAAGTGTACAAAAAAGCGTAGTAAAAGTGTAGTGAAATGTGTGGGAAAGTGTGTAGTGATAGAGTGTAGCTAAAGTGGACAAAAAAGTGTACTAAAAGTGTAGTTACAAGTGTAGTGATTGAGTGTAGCAAAGTGTAACAAAAAAGCGTAGTAAAACTTGAATCAAATGTGTAGGAAAGTGTAGCTAGATTGAGTGTAACAAAAGTGTACAAAAAAGCGTAGTAAATGTGTAGTTACAAGTGTGGGAAAGTGTATTAGGTTAGAGTGTAGCAAAAGTGTACAAAAAAGCGCAGTAAGTGTGTAGTTACAAGTGTAGCAAAGTATGTGGAGATCAAACCTATTGAAAGTGTACAAAAAAGCATACACAAGTGTACAAAAAATATGGTAGCTATCTAGTGTAGGAGATCCTAATAAAGTGTAGCCACATTTCCCTAATGCTCGGACTTGACACAAAATCCGCGCGAAAAAGTCACGTGACCATGTTGAATTTGCCGCGCCACCTCTTCGACTCTCTCTCACCACTACACCACACCTCAACAACAACAAAACGGCCGGCGAGGGCTCAAAAGCCCCGCCGGCATCGCCAGGTGAGTGAAAACTCGCTCACCACCATATCCGCTCACCTCGCAAACAGCCTGCTGCCACCTACCACCTCACTCTCGACACGAAAACGACGAAAACGCGAAAACGCGGCCGGCGTGGGCTCAACAGCCCCGCCGGCTTCACGAGGTGAGTGATAAGCCACCTGCTCACCCCGCAAACAGCCGCTTGCACTGCTCGGCCCACTACCACCTACCACACCACTCTCGACACGAAAACGACGAAAACGCGAAAACGCGGCCGGCGTGGGCTCAACAGCCCCGCCGGCTTCACGAGGTGAGTGAGAACTCGCTCACCACCACATCCGCTCACCCCGCAAACAGCCGCTCGCACTGCGCGGCCCACTACCACCTACCACACCACTCCCGACACGAAAACGACGAAAACGCGAAAACGCGGCCGGCGTGGGCTCAACAGCCCCGCCGGCTTCACGAGGTGAGTGATAAGCCACCTGCTCACCCCACAAACAGCTGCTCGCACTGCTCGGCCCGCTACCACCACTTCTCACCACCTCAAGCTCAAACAACGAAGCCGGCGCGGGCTCAACAGCCCCGCTGGCTTCAAAGGTTCGTGTTTATTTGTTGACTAACACACCTACTCACCTCGTACATAGCTGCTCGTGTTGCATGGCACTTCATTAACTTGTAACTATTGTACCACAATACATGTAATAGTTAGACATAATATATTTCGCATTTTCTGAACTGTCATAAGGTGTGAATTAATCATAAGATATAGTGAACTAGTAATTGGGACTGGGTGACTGGATTACTGGGTGACTGGATTACTGAGGTGACTGGGTGACTGGATTACTGGGTTACTGAGGTGACTGGGAGTGACTGGTGACTGGGTTACTGGTGTCACTTGTGTGACTGGAGTGACTGGAGTGACTAGATTACTGGATCACTGAGTGACTGGATTACTGAGACTACTGGATTACTGGACCACTGAGTGACTAGATTACTGGAATACTGGAATACTGAATGGCTGGAGTAATGAGACAACTGGATTGCTGGATAACTAGGGCACTGGGCTACTAGGCTGCTGAGATGACTACATGACTGGGACACTGGGCTACTAGGCTACTGAGATAACTGGATGACTGGAACACTGGGCTACTGGGCTACTGAGACTACTGAAGTGACTGGGCTAATGAACCAATGAGATTACTGAAATGACTGGCTGACTGGATGACTGGGCAACTGAGCAACTGGCGTACTGGTTTAACTGATCCAGTCATTCCAGTAACTTCAGACTTTTTGCAGTGTTGCTGATGTGCTGAATCCGTGGGATGGAGATGTGTCCCATGCGTCGATGGAGGAGGTTGATATCCACAGTGGCATGCGCAGCCTCCGGAGTGAGCATCGGAGTGGCTTCCGCGTGGTACAAACCCTCCTTGTGTGTTCCAACGATGATGGGAACAGGCCCCTTCCGGATGTGGCAGATGGAGGAGTTCGCAGGAAAGAGGGTGGATAGTCCAGCATTGGACAGGCGATGAACGGAGATGAGAGAAATCCGGAAGTCTGGAATGAGAAGGACATTGCTTAGGATGACCTCAAACATCTTCCCTTTGACAGTGGAGCGAAGTGGAACGGATCCAATTCCGATCGCGGAAACGGTGGAGTTGTCTCCGAATGACACGGGACGTGGTGGATGGAGTGGATGGTACGTGCGGAACCAGGAACGGTGCGGAACCATGTGGGATGTTGCTCCAGAGTCGATGAGGAGTGAGAAGTCAGCCAGCTTGGGTTCAGACGACAGATAGGCGTGAACACGTTGGATTAGAGACTCAGATACACTCTCCTTAGCTACGTTTGCACTTTCCGGAGGTCCGGAACTTTGGTCTGGACGCTCTTCCGTCGCATTAGCCTTTTCCCTTTCCTTTCCCTTTCCCTTTCCTTTCTGTCCAGGTCCTCCGCCTTCGCGAAGCCTCTCGACCCACTTCTTGTAAGCAAAGCAGTTGGACGAGTCATGTCCATTGGACTGATGGTGCTCACACCAGGCGGAGGAGTTTCCAGGAACTCTTCCGGACGCTTTGAGGGCGGAATCAGAAGTTCCGGACGGATTGAGACGGGATTCCTCAGATAGAACACGAAGTTCGATGGTGTCGAACGTGAGTTTGTCTTTCTCAACGGTGTTGATGATGGAGGATGTGAACATGGTCCAATCCGGAGTTTTGGGAAGGGAGTTGAGGAGTGTGAAGGCAAGGAGTTGTGGATCGATGGTGTATTGCATCCCGAGGAGTTGGCGTTGGATGGTCCGGATGGAAGCGACGTGCTCAGAGATGGCAGAGGTGCCGTTCCAGGCGGTGGAGAAGAGACTGCGGAATGAATGGAAAGCGTCGGAAACGCTAGGAGTTGCATAGAGCTCCAGGAGTTTATCCCAGAGTTCCTGAGCAGTCAGGATGTTCTCCGTTTGCATCAGGATAACGTCATCCAGGTGGGTTTGGATGATTCCGTGCGCTTTCTCATCTCGTTCCCTCCACTTACGGATCTCCTCTGCCGTTGGACCAGTGGTAGAAGGGGTGGTCGTCGTAGCAGGAGTAGGAGTGTTTCCGGATGCGGAAGTGGACGGAGCAACTGCAGGAGTGGCTGTGCTAGAGGTTCCGGAAACTACGGATAGCGAGGGATCCGGATCCGTTCCTAGTACAACGCCTAGAACCTTTTCGCTTCTGAGGAGGACGGTGATGCGAAGACGCCAGGTGGTGAAGTTTCTGGGTCCCATCAAGCGAGGGACTGTGGAAGTCCGGGTGGTAGAATCCGATGTCATGATTATGACAGGTGACAGATGACAGGTGACAAGACAGTTTGATCGACAGGTGACAGGAGATGGTTCCTATGTCGGAGTGATCTGAGGATGTCTAGAACGGTCCGGAAACGGGCCGGAAGGGCGCGGGAAAATTGCGCGAAAATGGATAGAGTCAAGGGACTCGGAGTCGTTGGGCAAGAGGACCGTTTGCTGCTAGTGGGCGCTAGCCAGGGCTCATAACCTGTGAAAACTAAACGAACTCAGCCGATGCCTCAGCCGATGCCTAAGAGAGGCGGAAACGACTCAAATAAGTAAAGGAACTAAGTAAAGAAAGTAAATACTCACCTCAGCCGATGCCTAAGAGAGGCGGAAACGACTGAGGCGCTCTGGAAGTGAGACGAGGAGTTTAAGTAAATGGGTGGAGATGTGCTCGGAACGATCCGACGTGATTCCGGTCCGGAATGACCGATTCCGGGTGCAAAAGGATCAAGGAATGTCAAGGACTTGACATGGATAAGAATAGAAAGGGTGAATGGTAAACAGAGATGTCACGAAAGGGAATAGACAAGTGAATGACATATAGGAGAACATACGAATGTAAAAGGGATCCGTTCCAACGAATCCGGAGATGTTTCCGTGCGTTCCGGGCATCGGAAACGTCGGATTAAACACGGAATGCATCCGGAAGTATCTGGTTCCGGATAGGGGCTATCCGGAAGCGGAAAGGAGCGGATAGGCACGGATTGGACTATATTTTGACACGACAGGCTGGTTGCACCCTTCGACGGCGCATAGAAATTCACGCTCGCGGTGCGTAGGATCAGCGGAGCAGAAGCGGTGTCGATTGCTGGCCAACGGATTTTTGCAGTAGTGGACAGCACAGCAGGGGCGACCAACAGTGACACCATCGGTAACAACGACTTCTGTTTTTGCGAGCGTCCCGTCAGGCATTTCAAAAATGCGCAAGCAACCGTCGCAGGCATGCGGAAGTTCCTCTTGTCCGTGAGTGATTATCCGTTCGGTGCGAGCACGCATCACGGCTACAAACCGGTTTTGTTGGTCACCACCGTGCGGGACACGGAGTTGATTCCCATGAGATGCACAGTCCTCGAGGAGCGCGAGGAGGATAAATGCATCCCAGACTTGATCAGTGGTCAGCGAGGAACCGAACTGCCACTGAACATCATCTACTTTGGGTCTCCGCGATTGAGCAATTTCGTACAAACGGGCACAGTTTGTGGCCGATACGCTGAGATGGTATTGATAACCCATCGACTGAGAGACGAGAAAAGGTACTTACGCAGTTTGCATCAGATCCATCCAGTGCGATGCTAACTCGCGCTGAACGAATTGGTGCTCGCCAACCTGAATGTAGGCCGACACTCCGGTGTAGTATGTACGTTCTTCTTGTTGGACATTGTAGTTATTGTGATAGTTTGTGTGGCATACTGGGAGACGGACCTCAGACAGCTGTTAATCAGTGTCGGAGACGATCACGTACGGCGGCACTTCACATGGATAGACCATGCAGGTAATGGTCCGTCAGCGAGTGTAAAAAGTACTACAGCACGCTGTTCCTCCTTCTTGAGAACCCCACCATGACCGGATTGCCATCCCGAACAGACTGGGTTTGTACACGTCTTGACGGGAGGGTACAATATTTGTCTAGCTGTGATATCATATGAGACTCGCCACTGAACAAACCGAACGACATACTGATGCCCTTGGCATGCCCGTATCGTCGAAACAAGTCCGCCTCTCGATCGTGTTCCTCGGCCGCACTTGGTAGGTCCCACACGAGGTCACCAACAACCGTCCAGAGGATATCAACAGCCTCAGTCGAGATTGCTGTTACATTGGCGAGAAAAGAGGTGATTGATGGAGGCAGAACATCAGGTGCGATGAGTACAGAGACGTTGTGTGGCTGCGGCTGTAAAATATCGTCCATGAGGCTGCGGGCACAACGTAGGAAGGTGTCGAAAGACTGAAAGGATAGCGAGCGAAGTTCTGGGTGCTCTTGCGTGGCAGCGAACAGCGAACCAATGTCGTGCATGATGTCGAGGCGACCGTGAATGGGCGTCTCGAGAGGCACGGCTGGAGGCTGACAGGCAGGTGTCGTTGGTCGGCGAGGGCGGCGAAGGCGAGCACGGCTGTGTGCCCTTGCCAGTGACACTGAACACGCTGGCGGATGACTTGAGCGGGCGCGTGGATAAGCTGGCGGGGCGCACAAGCCAAATCAAGGAGGAGTGGCGGGGGCGGGAAGGCGGGAAGTTTGGATGAGCAGGCCGCCGGTGACACTCCATATTTGGAAATCACGTGGTGACCCAAACGCCGACCCGAACTTTTGACCCAAACCTTCCACCCAGACCGGCCGTTTGAGAATATCTGAGTATTGGAACATCCGGCAAAGTTCGAACTGCCGATCGAACGGCGGCAAATCCCGAACATTCTCGCCGGTTCTGATCTAAGCGGAGACTGAACAGTGAACGTCCTCCAGCCATCCCGCTCGAACATACCCACCCACTGGACAGCTGAGCCATCCCTCGGTGCTGTGACCTGTCAGGCATCCCGCTCATCCCGCCGTTCCTCTCACCGTGCTTTTTTCAACCGCTCACTCCTCCCGCCTGGCTTATCATGACGATCATCAAGATCAGCTGCCAGTTCTGTGCGCTCGCACTGATACCTTTCATCTGCCAATCTGGTATCCACCAGGGTCAGTGGTGTGTTCGGGTATGCTTCTGCTGTCTATTTCTTGTAACCATTGCTCAATTAGAGTCTAGTGCTTGGAACCGCATCCTCAACAGAACGGGAAGCAGTTCTGGTTCTTTTGGCCGCCCGACAAAGCCCCCCCAGGACTTCCATCCCCCACTGCACAATCCTCGACATCTCCCCCTACCTCGCAGCCTACCGAACCCACCGCAACTGCTGTCCAGGTGGACGGAGTCTGTGCATTCCCTGGGTGCACCAAACGAACTCCGAAGCAAGCATCGAGATGCGAGAATGCAATGTGCAAGTTTCATTGCATCGAGCAAGGAGGTTGCACGACGGGAACACACCACCAGCCCCAGTTTGCCAGCAAGCGCCAGAAGAAACACGCTCAGGCTCTGGACATGCCGCCCGCAGCAACTCCCGTTCCGGGTTCTACGACCGCGACCGCTTCTTCCAGTGCTGGAAGTGTTCAGGACACTGCCGGTGATATATTTCTACACGACATGGAGACTGCCTGCCAACTCTCGCTGCAAGATATGCGAACACCTCAGCACCCTGGCTCGTCGGCTGTCACCGCATCTTCTTCACTGGTGTCGTCATCGCTTATGCCGAGCGTGACATCGTCCCCGGCATATCTGCCCCCACCGCATGTGCCCTTTTTATATGTGCCGAGCAGTTCGCCACCGTCGCCGTTCCTGCCCCCGGGCACTCGCCCGCTGCTCTTGGCGAGTGTTAGTGCAGCCGCGAAGGGCAAGGGCAAGGGCAAGAGTAATGGGCAACCCAGGATTACGAGTCAGATGAATGCAACTTGGGCTGCGGAATACAAGATTGGTGCCATTCAGCTGTCTGCCAAGGCCCAAAAGGATCAAGCTCGTTTGTTCCACCGCCTTATCGCGGACCGTCAAATCGACTTAATTTATTGGGATCGTGTATGTCTCCTCTGTCGATTTAGAATATTTTGATGACGCGATAGGACAGGATTACGGGACGCCTTACGAACTTGCCCTCCAGTGGACGGATAATGATCAGTCTGATCTTCCGCACTGGCCTGACTTTGCCCTTACGCATGTCGACACCCTGCTTCCAACACTTGGCAACAATATAACAGCAGTTCAGTGGTATAATCCGGAACATCGGGTATGGAAGACGCTTTCCCGTATCAACTACACCTTCCGCGTAAAGAAGAACGATCAAATCCTCTTTCGACGCAAAGGTGTTGTCCATTGCTCAAAGTTCGAGGAGATCTTTCAGCGCCTCCCCGGCCACAAACCCTCGAATGATGGCCGTGCATTCAAGAACCTTAGTCAAGAGCGAAAGGCGGTCAAGAGTCCCAATCTGAATACGTACTCTGACTATGATGATCTCGCCCTCAGTTCGCCCTTCCTTGCTTCCGATTCTTTTCGTCCGTCCCACAAACGGACACGCAATGACAGTTCCGATACGGTCACTGTCCCAGGCACCAAGCGGCACAATCGACAGCGCACTCCATCCGCTGCATCCTCGGATACATCACTCTCGCAACAAATTAGCTCGAGCATACACAAACTAGCTTCGTCATCTCCTGCTCCTCCATCACCGATCTCAACTCCTCCTGATCGCCCTTTGGTCCTCCCCGCAATGCAAAATTCAATTATTCTTCGGGAACCTGCGCACATCAAACGGGTCCAGCGGTGGCCAAATCACGAATACACGATTGATGTCATCAACGGCATGACCGAGATGGACAGCGAAGCCCTCCACCATCTTTCCCAAGCTGAACGCTTCCAGCACGTCTTCAAGTGTCAGTACGTCAAGTCGACATACAACGATGCCTGCAAACGATGGCGGCTTGCAAGTCAAGAGTTGCGCGACAGGCTTCTTGCGGCAGGCCGAACCCCCGAAGGACGGTGGACGATCCTGACGCGCGCTGTCAAACTCAAGCGAAGCAAGCAACCCGAAGACGATGGCCATGACTCAAGCTTGGTTTCCCTCACGCCTGACATCGATCTGACGGCAGACTAAATACTACCCACATTCTTTATTTTCCTTTTCCTCTCGTTATTCTCTCCTCTCGTGTTGTATACTCTTCTGTAGCGCTAGTATTTTTGTCGGTATTCCCTCGATGTGTAGCCCTCCCACAATGTCATTCCCTTGGTTATCATTGAGACAGCTGAGTGACCGAAGTTAAAGACATCGAGTGTTAGAGTGTAATACACATACAACGACTCGGAGGGAAGACATATGCAAGTGTACTCATACAAAGGCTAATAAGATGTGGCAGGTGGAGAATGGCAGGGCTGTAGACCCTTCATCTCAAGGCTAGTGACAGTGATGCTGTTTCGAAGACGGATCATTTCATCGAGAAAGAAATTATACTTCACTGGAAGCATTTCACGGCAGATAGCGTGATAGCTTCCAAGCCACACGTTGATCTGCTCGGCGACCGAAGTGTTGAACCACCATCCAGTTCCATCTTCATTCATTAGTTCGGGGTAATCTGAAGGGTTGCAATTCTTCTGACAGAAATCGTGCGTCGTCTTGTGCTTGTTGAGAAGGTGCCAAACGTCAACACACATCCCAATCCCCTTCCACCATTCATCGTTCCTTGCTTCAACTTGCTGCTTTGCATCACATGCAGTATCGTAGATGAAATGTTCTGGCTTTTGGGCGCCTGGAACCGAAAATGCCTTGCGTGCAAACTCCTGCCATGGCAGTCAGTCATATATTTATCAACGAAATCATGGCATTACCAATACATTCGAGACAGCCTCGGCGCCGAAGAAGGTTGCACGCGCGAGAATCACACCGCACGGACGAACGAGTGTTTGCTCGTTGTGTGTACGGCGCCTGCCAAATTGCGCCTTGATGCGCTGATTACCCTTGTCTGACTTCGTGGGACACAAGACCTTGCCCTCATCCGCAACCTCATCGTTGACACCAATGCAACCCTGATTGCGCTCGAAGTGATGCTTGACCCCTGCATCATCGAGGGTGAACCACTCCACATTCTCTTCGAGATCGTCTGTGGGAACGTCAGGGGCAGTGGGACCCACGGCAACGTTGGTTGGGCTGGCCACGGTCGGACGTTGAAGCCGCTCTCGTAAGGAGAAGGCAGACTGGCCCTTGGCAACGCTAAGTGCTTCCATTCGCTTATGTATTGCAAGATCGCAGGTCTTGTGATCAGGGATCGTAGCACGACTGCAGCCTTCGACAGCACATATATTGTTAAGATGGCTGTGCGTCACACAAAAACGCTCGTGATTGTTGCGGAGCGGCTTGGTGCACCGAAATACGCCACAGCAAGGATGACCAAGGGTTATGCCATCACTGACGACGACCTGGCATTTATCTGTAGACAGGAAGTGAGGATATAATCAAAACGAATAAGGGAAATGACAAACGTAAAGTTTTAATGCCTTCGTGATTCACTTCTTCATATACACGCATGCACCCGTCACAGTAGTGAGCGATCTCGTGCTGACCGTGATAGACAATTCGTTCATTTCGTTCTTGCATCGCGGCTTGGAAGCGGTCCTTCTGGTTGCCCGTATGTGGGAGGGTAAGAGGGATACCATGTTCCGCATGATCACGTAGCAGCGCGAGAAGTACAAATGTGTCCCACACGTGGTCGGTCGTTAGAGTAGAGACAAACGGCCACTCGGTGGCCTCAAAGAGCTGTTTGGCATGCTTCGAAAACGTCTCCATGAAGATTGTAGCGCAGTTTGTGGCGGAACATGCGCTAAATAGGTGTTGGTTCGTCCACATCTCAGCGAGCTTGCGTTCGACAAAATGGTGTTCGCTAACTTGCAGGTACAACGGGATATCAGTGTTGTAGTATGTGCGTTCGCCATCGCGGACGCAGTAGTTGTGGTGATAGTTGCAGTGGCAATCTAAAATGTACGTTGCGTGAGCTCAAGTTAGCATCAGACGAGAAAGGGGAAACAAACCTGGGCAATAGAGATGAACTGCCCATGCTGGCTGGGTGCCTGCATCCAGTGTATGAAGAACAACCTGTCGTGCTTCAATTTTCCGGAGCTCGGACGTGCGGGGACAAGTGTCACTCTGACACTGATTGGTGGGAGGGTACAAGGTAACCAGTGCTACTTACGCTCAGGCAGTCAGCGCAGGCGTGCGTGATACAACAAAACCACTTGCTGAAGTCGTGTGGCCAACCAAACTCTTGGAAAACATCGGCAACATGGCCTCTGCGTTCGTGCTCTGACGGGGTTTCCCATATAACATTCCTGCAGACCGTCCAACAAGCTTTGACATCGCTCTCCGACATGCCGACTGCCCCCGACAAGAAGCGGATGACCGCTGGTGGAAGATGGAGTGGCGCGATGTGAGATGGATGTCGGGCGGGGTGAACAAGCTGAATGTAGCGCTTGAGGTTGGAGGCCAAGGAAATGAAAGAGAGAAGCTGAGATACAGTGATGGTTTCCAGGCGTAGTCGGTCAAACGCACGGAGCAACGCGAGCAGCAGCATCATACCAAGATGTACCAACTCCAGCGCGAGGCCCGTCTCATTGTATCTACTGACATAATCCGTCGGAGGTCTAATTATGGTGATCGCCGGCTGACCGCCGGTACGATCGCCGTCGCAAACACGCCGGATTTTCCATTTCTCACATGTCCTCGGCCGTTTCAGCTACGTTCTCGCTCCGTCATAATTGGACTTGCCCAGAACCCGTCAACAATCACCAAATCGTCTTCGATACCCCCACGGGGCAAAACTCTATCAATTCCGACCCCACGAGCAGGGCGGTGCTCGCGATGCAGTCTGCTCAGTACGTATTCTGATCTAATCCCACTCGAGTGTGGTTTTGTGACAGAAGCGACCATCGACGGCATACGAGAGCTGCATCTATTGAGCGGTTCTACGCTCGTTACCCGCCAAAACGACAATGGCGGTGAAATCTGTCTCTGGGACTTGAATACAAGAAGACAAATCGAAGTTGGACAACCCATCTCCAATACAGGTCAGTCCTCACATGATTCTCCCTCCGTTTATCTATTGACAACTCGTCACCACTGAAACGCGCCCAACAGAATGACCATCCTCAGACGATACACCTCGCTAGCGACTATACCCTCGAGGTTCAAACCATCAAAATATACTCCACTGGGCCTCGCCATTGCCCTTGTCGTCCCCACATGTACGGTGCGCGACGGCCACTCGCCCAGTTCAAGTTCCAATGGCGAACAGATACTGTCACCCTGTGTGAACAACCCGACTGCCGCCACCTTCTGCTCCTCCTTCTTCCCACACTCAGGTACACGCCCATGGCTCCTCAATCTGTTTGTCCGATTTGGAAACATCTACCCCTGGCCCGTCAACATCCTTCACCACTCGTTCACAACCTCCCGTACGATGTCCGTCCACACTCAATGCAAATGATTGGATCTCCCGAGTGGCTCGGAGTCTTCAGCAGTGCAGCTGTTGCATTGGGGAAATACAGTACTGCGCTTTGGTCGAATAACCATACGGAGGAGTGGCTTGGAACGAGCGAGCTTGGACAACAGCTCGCAGGAAAGATGCTAGTCCCAACAGTGTTGGGTGTGGACAATGTCATATCGGCAAATCTCTCGAGGGCGGTGTTGACTTTGGTGCCCATAGGTGAGGCAACTGAGGGTGGGGTGGCTTCTTGGACTCGGAGGGAGCATGCTGGCAGGAGTACCTGCTGGCAGGAGTACCTGCTGAAGCTACCAGCAAGGAGATGCAAGAGAAGATGCTTGACACCGGGGACTTTCTTGCACACTTGGGATCTCAGGGCATTGGGCAGCTGTATCAGCACAGTGACAGTTTTCAATATACTTTGATACACCTCTGTTCCAAAAAAATTGTACACTGTATTTGTACATGTTACAGAGTCAGATTGGCAACTCCATGTGCCACTACAATGGACTGAGGAGCAACTGTACACCCAATTGCCTGTGCAATAGCAGTCTGCCTTGCCACTCCCACTAAGCCATGACCCACACCAAGATACCCATTGCAGTAAGCAGTGAGCTGACCAGCATTCAGGCCAGTGATCGTCCCTGCACTGGTCAACAGTGGCAAGTTATGCTTCCAATATAGATAAGTATATAGGGGTTAGAACAATGTTGATAAAACTAACTGGTGGAGCATTTGGCATGGAGCCATCCAGGAAGGGTACAATGTCAAAAGAGGAGGATTGACCATCATGAAGGCACATATTTCGTGTCTATGTGTATCAAACCATCTGATCATGGATTGTGTAGTACACTAACCTTTGCAAGAGTAACTTTGATTGGGGTAAGGTGTTGAGTCAATGCTCTGTTTAGTGCTGGTAAAAACCACGGTGGAGCAGCATCTCAAACGATGATCAGACATTGAAACTTTCAGAATAATGTGAGGACATACTGCCAGCTGAGTGAGCAAGAACTACTTGGGTTTTATATATATCAGCCCTCGCTACATCATCAAGTGTTGGTGCATGGGGTGCGAGAGTTTCTGTGGTCATCAGTTGGAATCAAAGAACAAGTAAACAAAGCTCACCAGCTGCCATCTCGACACGCCTCTTGTAGGAATCTGCACGTACGACATCCGCCAAAACAGGCGGGTTTTGAGGAGCAGGGGGAAGGGGGACAGCACCAGCTTGTTGAGGAAGTGATATCATGTTGTCTGGTGACGGCGCTAGTCAAGCGAGTTGCTAATTTAAATCGGAACTTTAAATTCGTTGGACCTCGAAAACATTTTTTCTTTCGCTGACTAAGCATACGGAGCACAAGGAGATCCTGTTCTGCTTTAACCGTTACCCACTTCAACTCGATTGAATATGTCCGGTATCTGCAGACTTAACCGAAGAACGCAAGCAGTGGAGAAAGGACCATCCCTTCGTACGTCGTGTTCCCTGTTTCTGCTCACGCGTATATTCGCTGATCAGTTTCAGAACAGTAGTATCCGTTCTTTACAGTAAATTCGATAGAGTCGCCTTGACCTAGGGCTTGCTGTATGTTCATCGTGGTGCCTTTCGAATTTACCATCTTTACTCCAGTCAGTTAAGCAGTCAGTGACGCCCGATTCACGCCCCTTGGTAGTTGCCATCGAGCCATGTGGATCGCACCATCAATATGGTATCCCTTCAGGGCCGCATTCATGATGAGGATACTATAGCCTCCTCTTTCGTCCACCTCAAGCCCAGGATAACTGGGCTTGACAAGGTACAACCAGACCGCTTCACTCCCCAAACTCAAGCTTCAAACCTTTGAGGTTGCTCTGAGGTGACGATGCTCGTACTGATATTCGATAGTTCAAGTTGTCCTGTATTATTCATTTTATCCTTCCATGTGTTTGCTATCGCTCACGACACTCCAAGCTCCAAGAATCCAGCTCAGTCGCCGGACGCCACCCAGGTGCCTTGCCAAGTTTCTTAACAAGCAACATTACCTCCCAGTATCTCCCTGAATCCTAGACCTTAGGCCCCAGAACACCATCGCATCTTGTCTCGCTCACTCAACTGTGCTGGTCCTGAGGCCTGAGTCCGGAGGCTCTCAGCGCGCAACACATTCCCGCTGCTCACCCGCGGTTGGATATAACCCCCCAGCCTAAAGTTGTCACCACCACTGCGGTCGCTCCAGACAGCACGAAGTATGACTACAGCACGACGACAGCACCGAAGAAGACGGGTCTTTCTTGTGAGCCACAGACGCTCCCCGTTGCTCAACCACCTCACTTGCTACACGGGGACACATCTCTGCCATCCTCCACGCCACCTGTTCCAACGACGACGGCATCTTGTTACCCACATCAACCAGGCGGACCCCACTGTTGCGTTCCAACCCACCAACGCATCCAACCCTCCCCCATTCATTGGAGCTGAGCAGCATCTTGGCTACGCCTGCAGGTTCTGTGACGGCACTTGGCTGGGCTTTGGTGATATTCCGATGCGCTCATTATGAAGCGGGCACAGTGTTGACTGTTGGCATCGTGACCTCACGTTGCAGTAGCTTGTCAATGAGTTCTCATGACGATCAACTGTCACGCATCATGCCACATGTGGACGAGCACATGCCATGTCACGGACTCTGGAGTCGCTAACGACGATGCACAGATGCGATTTTGGCGCTTGGTCCTGGGAGTTACTAATTGCTCGGTGGCATGCCAGTGACAAAGTGCCTCGTTGGCGAGTGACACGATCTAGGTGCCTGGATAGTAGTGCTAGTGAGGCTTGATTTGACTTTAACATTGGAGATCATATTCCGGAAGACAGGGGTGGCTGCGACTTGTCTCGAGGGAATGGCGAAAACACCGCAGCTGACCACACAGCCACACGCTGCTGAGAGGGGAGGATAAAAGGGATCGACAACGTCATAGGCTAAGGCAGCTCATCCAATCACTCGTACTTCCTTCGTGTGCTCACCATGGAGAGGCATGCGAGTCTGTTGGACAACTCCCAGAGGGCCGCTGGCAATCAAGGCTATGGAATTCAGATAGGGTACGTTTCTTCCCCGTCGCTCACCCTTTGAAAATTCCATTTACATTGCTCGCCTCAGATACCGTACTCTCTCCGTCCGTGTGGACGAGAAGGATATCCCTGCTAAGCCCAAAAAGTCCACAGACCCCGCCGATGCTATTGCCGCCATCGACGTCCACCTCATCTCCACCGACGAGGTTTATACTCGCTACTCTTCCAGCCCTACCGTTGGTCTCGAGTCGGCCGCAGTCGAGCGCAAGGCAAAGGATGGCAAAAACATCATTTCTCCCCCTCCAACCCAATACTGGAAGAAGGTCCTGAACTACGTCTTCGGTGGTTTCAACTTCCTCATGTGGATTGCCTTCATTGTCACGATCGCAAGTCCACCCACACAAACTATCCTGCAGTGATGGTAATGAAAGGTGCTTTAGCTGTCTTACAAACCGTTGGGGAAGCCCCCCTTGGCCTTTAACCTGGGTGTGGCTGTTCTCCTGGTAAGGCTGACTATCTTCTTACTTCACTTGGATGGATATTGAACGCTTTCCAGATGTTGGTGATTATCATCTCGGCCACCTTCTACGCAATCGTAGACTTCAACGCGAGCCGTATCATGAAGTCCATCAAGTCACTTATTGCCCAGGAAGCGTCTGTGCTGCGTGACGGCAAACAGCAACTCATTCCCGCAAACGACATCGTCGTTGGAGACGTCGCCGTACTATCCACCGGTGATCGTGTTCCTGCCGACCTCAGAATCGTTCAGATGTCATCAGATCTCCGCTTCGACCGCTCCCTGTTGACCGGTGAAAGGTACGTCCGATGGGCTTGTGAATCAAGAATTCCTTTTTCATCAATTTCTATTCTAGTGACATGATTCCCGGATCTCTCGACCCTACCTCTGACAACCCCCTCGAGACCCGTAACCTCGCACTCACCTCCACGTTCGTCACTCAGGGTACATGCCGCGGTGTCGTTTTCGCCACCGGTGACCGCACCGTCATGGGTCATCTCGTCCGTATGTCGGGCGAGACCAAGTTCAAGTTGACCACCATCCAGAAGGAAATCTGGTTCTTCACCAAGGTCATCTCTACCGTCGCGCTCTCCCTGTTTTGTTTGTCGCTCCTTTTGTATGGAGTTTGGCTCCGCACCACCTACCCCGGTTTCGAGACGATCAGTATCGCCATCGTCAACTCCATTGGGTGTTTGACGGCCTTCGTACCCCAGGTGTGTATATCGTCCGAGGAGGACCGGTCGACAAACTCACTATTTAGGGTCTTCCCGTTTGTTTCGCTCTCTCCTTGACCATCATTGCACGCCGCATGGCGAGACGTAACGTCCTCGTGAAGAACTTGGCCACGATCGAGACTCTGGGTTGTATCTCCGTCTTGTGTTCCGACAAGACCGGCACTTTGACCGCCGGAAAAATGGTAAGCACCACTTTGGTCGTTTGCCACTCGTGCTAAGAAAAATCCCGGAGGCTGTGGCGTCCCTCGCGTTCCTTGATGCTTCGATGAGGGCCAGCGAAGCCCCTGAAAAAGCCGCCAGCGCAGTTGACCCCAATCAGTACGCTGCCCTCGATGCCTTCCACAAGGTCGCCCGGATTTGCAACGGTGCCAAGTTCGATGCTACTACCGCCCACGATCCAGTCGAGGACCGTGTCGTCAAAGGAGACCCTACCGACACTGCCTTGCTTCGTTTCTCCGAGGCGCTTTCCGTTCCCGCTCTTAACATCGATACCCCTACCCTTTTGGATAACTCGACACGTCTATTCGAGATTCCATTCAACTCTAAGAACAAGTGGATGCTCACGGTCGCTGAATTCAACGACGCAAGGGGTGATCCCGAGAATAAGACTGGCAACAAATGGCTCCTTGCCAAGGGTGCCCCTGATATCCTCTTCCGCTCCTGCGGCACTGTCATGAAGTCTGATGGTTCCATTGTCCCCTTCGACGACGACGCCAGGAAGCAGTTGGCCAAATACCAGAGCGAATGGTCCAACGAAGGTCAACGTGTCCTCGCACTGTAAGTTCTGCCCACCGCTGTCTTCGAGCATCGCACTTAATCAGAGAACAGCTGCCGCAAGCCTCTCAACGTTTTCCAGGGCGACTTGCCACCGAGCGATCTCGAACTGGCGATGTACAACGAAATGCGCGACTTGACGTTGGTTGGCCTCGTCGGTATTCGCGATCCGCCCAGACCGGACGTCCCCGCCGCCATTGACGTCATCCGCCGGGCCGGCGTTCGCGTCTTCATGGTCACTGGTGACTTCAAGTTGACAGCTGTCGCGATTGCTCGTCAGGTACGCACAGTAGACCATGTGGCCTTTGAAATGAGCTGATCAGCGGCACCTGTCCACTTTAGGTTGGCATCGTCACTCAGCAACGCATTGACACGATTGAGGACATCCGTGATGCAGGCAGCAGGTACGCTGAGGGTGTCAAACCACACTTGATCAAGCCGTCCGAGGACGACCCTATCCGCGCACTCGTTTTGACTGGCGAAGATGTCGCCACCCTGACCCCTGTCGACTGGAACGTCATCGTTGGCTCTTACACCGAACTCGTCTTCGCGCGTACGACTCCAGACCAGAAGATGGCCATCGTCGAGAACATCAAGGCTCGCGGTGACAACACCGTCGCAGTCACTGGAGATGGTGTCAACGACGCTCCTGCATTGAAGGTCGCTGATATCGGTGTTGCCATGGGAAGTGGAAGTGACGTCGCAAAGGAAGCTGGTGAGTTCTCTGTGCCTCTGGTCACTTGTAGGCTAACGCGACAAACATATAGCTGCACTCATCTTGCTCAACAACGACTTTGTTTCTATCCCTGTTGCAATCGAGATGGGTCGTTTGGTGTTCGACAACCTGAAGAAAGTTACGCTGTACCTCATGCCCGTAAGTGTCTCGAACTACTGGCATATATGCGCGAGCTCACGGAAATCGGCAAGGTCGGTTCATATACCGAGTTCATGGCTGTGCTCTCCAACGTCTTGTTGGGAATGCAGATCCCGTTGAGCTCGTACCTCCAAGTTTGCTTCTCCATCACGAACGACGTCGTCATGTGTATCTCGTTGATGTATGAGAAGGCTGAATCTGGTATGTCTGGCCACTTCATCTGGTTACGCACACTCAGTCATCTCGTAGATCTTATGTCGCGTAAGGCAAGAAATGCGAAAAGGGACCGCCTTACGGACTGGAGACTATTCGTCCAAATCTACCTGGTTAGTCATTCGATATGCTTGAAAACAAGTCAGATGATTGACCATAGAAAAGTTCACTGGCCTTATGGCGTGGCCTTGTTGTATGGCTATGTGGTTCTTATACATGTCCCAGAACGGCCTTGGCTTCTACGACGTCATCCTGACCTACAACAAATGGCAAGATGGATGGCAGGGCAAGTCGATCGGCGAGCTCACTCACCTCGTCAACACTGGCCAGTGCATCTAGTAAGAGCTTCCGCTGATCTCGCGCGGCAGATCGCTGACGTGAAACAGCTACGTGACGATGGTCCTCATACAATATGGAAATCTTCTCGCGACCCGGAACCGCAGAGTGTCACTTCTAAGTTCCAACCCCATCTCGGGCCCGAGACGAAACCTTTGGATCCCTGTGGGCATGGTTGGCACGGTTTTGATCGCTATTGTGAACTTGTACGGGCCTGGGTTGCAAAAGTTCTTTTCCACAACGCCAATTCCGGGGATGTTCTGGGGGCCCCCATTTGGATTCGCTCTCGCCGTACTGATTATGGACGAACTGCGCAAGTTGATTGTAAGGACCTACCCCAAAGTACGTGAAATCTCCCTGTGGTGCGAGCGATAACGCGCTCACGATCCGACATCAGTCCATTATTGCCAAGATGGCTTGGTAGCAAAACGAAAAGCCATCACGTCATATGCCCTTTTCGTCCCGCGATCAAGGGAAAGAAGCAGAAATAAGCTCGCTATTACTGTACTAAACCATGACAGGTCAGACGACAGGGTGCAGACACAACATACGAGGTGCCTACGACGTCACAGGGCACGGTCAGCAGTTCAGGAGAAGGTCTCAGCAGAGCCAACATGACTCCGATGAGTGACATTGGTGCGATTCAGGCGGGTATGCTGCGCGGGAGAAGTCGTCATCTCGCCGCCTAGGATGATGGACATTCTTATATGTTAGTGGGTCATATTCTTTCGTGATCTCATCGATCCAACAGCAAGCAAGGTTTCCGCCGATATGGTCGGCAGTTCCAGAGCAGTAGATACATATGAAATATTCAAACCTCCATCTAGTACATGTAAGAGATCCAAGAAGCTGGAGGCCAGCAAAACTACAGGGACAGGTTTCCGTTTGATTCGACTGATCGTTGACCGAACTGATGAGTCTGTAGTAAGGGACGAGACAAATCGGGAAGCGTCGCACGCGAGCACAGACGTTCGAGTGATCGATGAGGAAGCTCGAAGAAGAGGCACACGGTCGCAACGAGATGCAGAATGTCGAGGAGGCGACGAGGACGATAGAGACGAAGTTACCTAGTACTACGTTGAGTCCAACCGAACGATGACGACGAGGAGACGAGAGAGAGAGTTTGTGGGACCAGAGACGAGATGTCAAGAGACAGTGGAAGTTGCAGAGTGACGGACACGGCGTCGAACGCGATGGCGATAGCGACTCACGACGAGTCGTTAATATTATGAAGGCTAGCTGACGAAGACGCGCGTCATACATAACCAGGGCTACATGTGCAAGTAGGTGAAATACCCACCTCCACCATGCAAAGCCTTCATCAAGCCTACCAACCCACAATGTCGTCGAGGACGCATCAAATCTTCTACGAGGTCAGTCGAGCGCACGCATACGCACATGCTTACGATACATGCCAACATAGAGGGGTGTTTGACATTGTGTTTGTTTTCCTAGAGGTTTTCGTGCTTTACCGCTGACTATCGTTTATGCAGATCGAAAGTATATTGCTTTCTATGCGGACAATCAATCCCTTTCAGGCCAAGCTCGCAGTCGTCAGTGATGTTCCCGGGACTTATCACACTGTTTCGTACGCGGAGCTTCGGCGAGATTTTCAGTTACTTTTGCAGGTCGTTAGCGAGTTCATTTGTCAGTTTCAGGTGCTCACTGTTGCGCAATTGCAACTACTTTGCACCCATGCCATTCCGAGCCGAGGCACGAGGCTAGGACGGAGTATAGTCCGTGATAACTTCTGACCTTTAACAGGTACCTTTACCCTTCGCCGGAAACACCTCGATAAATCTGGCCCGATTCCGTGCTTATCAACTGGATTGGCTGCTACCCCGATATGCCGTGTAAATACCCGTACGCGGACATCACCGTCTAGCCAACGAAGCGCTACCGTTTCCGTCTTCTAAACATGGTGTGCAAACCGTATCACCCCGTCGTCGCAACAGTTTTTCGTTTCAGCCACATCGACTGGCATTTGGAGACGTGAATGATCTGACCGTGCATCCTTCACAGAACGGTTACTGATCGTGTCGACTCGCAGTGGGATGGCGATCCTCTTCGTCGAAGACTACGGGGGTATCCACGCCAATGTATCATCAACCGGCGAGTATTCTTTTGAGTTAGCCCGAGTGAGCGGAAAGCTCTTGCTCACTGTCATTGGTTCTGGCAGACACCAATCTCAGTTGTCCTTACTACCTTCCCGCTCGACTGCCGGACCGTATAACCCTCCGACGACTGCCACGTGCCAGTGTACACCTTATGTTTACTATGAAGCCTGCCCGCTCGTATGGTTACTTCGTATCTTGGAGTTCATCGTTGTTCCACGTCTTGAATGACTTGGACTCTTATGTAGATCTTCCTCGTCCATGTTTACTGGTAGTAATTCCTCGAACTATGTACTCCAGCTTGAGTATACAATTTCATGAGTCGTGAATTTAATGGCAATAACTTATAAGCGTTTGATAAGCGTCGCCCCTTACAAGTTGTGATGACAAATACAACTATCACCGCCTTCGACTAAAACGACGACGCGGGGCCCACGGCCAAGCTTGCTTCTGATTTCGCGCCAGGAAGTTCGTGGGCCTTGAGTGCCCTATACGTTCAAGAGCCCGTACTGAATTTGAACAACTGGATGTCATTTATTTCAAATTATGAGCTTTGATGCTGCGCCTTCCTGGTGGGACTGCTAGGGATTCTGAGCAAAACCTAGCCGTGCCAGATCGGGGACGGTCGAAGTCTGGTAGACCATACGTCCGGTATATGCCACGTGTCGTTGGACACTACCACGAGCCTTATCGCTGAGTGGCGCGGATGGTTGTGGCTGCTCTGGAATGATTAGAGTCACCAGCCGGGCCCAGCTCTGGGCACTCCGAGTCACTTTCAAGTTTGTGCAGCACGTGGGACCATCGCGATCTGTCCAGCTGGTTGATTCAAACGGCCTACCAGATACTTTTATCGGTGGATAGAGAGGAACGACGGTCTTCTCATACACAGACACCACCTTATTTGGGAGCGGCCACAAACATCGTGGCCAACTCGAAGGAATAACGACACTCTTCTAACCTCGAAGTTTTCTTTCGATTTAGGGAGACTCGTGCCATCCTCAGTCAGGAAGCTAAAACGAAGGCAATAATCTTGTCCAATAAATGTCCCTCTGGCATTTGTACGGGATACCAACGTCGAGTCTGCATCGAAACGTCAATAAGCTCGTCGGACATCACACCCTTCAGAAGACCTCGTGAACGATATAAAAGAGTCGATGCACTCCTCTATCCCCGTCCGTTCAGCCGGCTTTTCCCTACGCCATGTCCAAGCTCGTACGCTGGATCACGCCTTGGTTGTTGTCTCGGTTCCCAGGTCCTCCTTCCAGTGAACCATTCACATCTATGATGACTGTCCCGAAAAATGATCCAATCGTCCTCTCCGTGGCCAACCGCTGCGTGGATCCAGATGGCTTCCCGAGATCGTAAGTGAGAGTAGTTTATGCCCTTACTAATTGCCAACCAATCTCAGAGGTGTCCTCGCCGGGATGCGGCACGGCAATGAATTTCGATACTCACTACCTGGTCCAGTGATCTCCGGGAACAAGGTATGCTTTCTCGTTACTTCGTATAACCATACTGAGTATCTCAAAGGGAGACAGACTCCTGGTCCATGTATACAACGAATTAACGGATAAGAGCATGCTGACTGGAACGACGATTGTCTGTGCCTACTGTTTCTTGATTGTGATCCAGGGTACTCAATGTGTAATTTGCATCCCAGCACTGGCACGGTATCACCCAGAACCATTCTAGTCAAATGGATGGTGTTGCGTATGTCACGCAGTGTCCAATCAGCCCAGGCAGTTCTTTCCTATATAACTTCACTACGGGCGACCAGGTCGGCACGTTCTGGTACCATTCGCACTATGGGGTGCAATACTGCGATGGTCTCCGCGGTGCTCTCATCATACGTGACCCTCACGATCCGTACAAACACATGTACGATGTCGACGATGGTATGTATCTGTATATGCTACGCGTACTCGGAAGTGACACTGTACGCATAACAGACTCGACCGTTATATCCTTGATGGACTGGTAAGCACGCAGCTTCAATTCCAAGCTGACCAGTGCTCTAACTATGATCTGACCTTCAACAGGTACCATTACCCATCTCCGGAAGCCCCTCGACAAGTATATCCCGACTCGGTGCTCATTAACGGGATCGGCTGCTACCCTGATATGCCATGCAAATATCCGTATGCAAATATCACCGTCGAGCACAAGAAGCGCTACCGTTTCCGTCTTCTGAACATGGCGTGCAAACCGTATTATAACTTCACTATCGCTGATCACTCCCTGACTGTCATCGAGGTCGACGGGGAATACGTTGAACCTTACGTCGTCGATTCCATCCAGATTCTTCCCGCCCAGCGCTACTCATTCATTCTCAATGCCGACAAACCTATTGATAATTATTGGATAGACGCCACTCCCACTTCGACATACTCAATGAATGCCACAAATCGCGCTGTCTTGAGGTATATTGGTGCACCCAAAACTAGCCCTACGAAGAACGGAGCGACGCCCCAGAAGTATCTCAACGAGACGGAACTGCGCTCGCTCGAGGCGCTCCCCCCCGCGCTACTTAAATCCGACCCGGACCTCAAACTCGATATAGTCATGTATAGGAGTGCTGAGACAGGCTACAACTTCGAAATCAACAACGCTCGGTATGCGCCGCCTAGCGTTCCCGTCTTGTTGCAGATCATGAGTGGAGTGTTGAGCTCGGAACTCGATCCTGTTCACTCTGTGTATCTACTCCCGAGGGACAAGGTCATTGAACTCACATTCCACATTGATAATACGCCAGGTGTCCCGGTGGGTGAATTGATTGCATGGCGTCCCCATTGTGATCTGATCTCTCTCCAACTCTAGCATCCTTTCCACTTGCACGGGGTGAGTAGATTTCTGAGTTTTGATATCGTACTTGAATTTGACTGCCAACAGCATCATTTCGCTGTCATCAAGAGTGCCGACAGCCAATGGAGGAACTACGATAAGCCTCTGATGAGAGACACTGTCAGTACTGGGTTCGACGCGAGCTCAGATAATGTCACGATTCGGTTCATCACCGACAACCCCGGCCCTTGGTTTCTTCATTGGTGAGTGATCCAAAGCCGCCTCATCGCTACCAAAGCTAAACATGTCTCATTACTCAGCCATATCAACTGGCATTTCGAGAGGTGAATAACTTCGCTGTACCCGTGAAACCGCACGTTTACTCACCTCGTTGACAGTGGGATGGCCATCGTCTTCGTCGAGGACTACGATAGCATCCGCGCCGATGCACCAACCGGTGAGTATTTTTCTTGAGTTAGCGTTAAGTCACTGTAAACCTCTTGCTCACCTGTGTTCTCTCTGAAGGGACCAACCTCAGTTGTCCGTACTATCCCCACGAAACCTTTTCTCTCCCACCTCCCAGGTCGTCCCTTGGACCGTACCAGCCTTCGGCGACTTCCGCATGTAAACCTGATCTTTACTAGAAAGCCCGTTGGTCGCTCGTGTGGAGACTTTGTTTCGTAGAGTTAATTGTTATTGCGTGTCTTGGATGACTTGGACTCTTACGCATTTCTTGCCGATCTATATTCACTACCACCTGGAAGTATTCGTCCAAGTCTTAAGTAAATACCCAATTTTTTTCGGCTATCGCCTGAGATCTCTACCCGTTCATCTTATGGGTTCATTGTTAACTCCGTACCCCGCTTCCGAGGATGTCATCAATGATAATGTCTTCGCTTCGCACGAAATGAATTTTTTGAATTCCTTCAACAACTTCAGGCCCCAGCAGTGAGCGAAGCTCAGGAGCCCCTGCTTCCACACACACATCTTGAACACGATGGCGTGGGGGACACTGAGTAGGCATCAATTTGCTTTATTTCGAGAGCTTCTCCAAGTCACGGTGACGAATTCATTCGCGAACAGGAAGATAAGCTGAAGCTTCGCAGACTCCCAGTGGCGTCGGAGTTGGCGAGCCTGGGCTTGTCTGGACGAAGTGCGGCATCACCAGTGACCAGTTTCGCCAGTCTTTTCACTCTACATATGCAGCTCGGATCGCCCACTGCGGCTCCTCCGTTGCACGATCTGCCAGACAACAGCCAGTGTAAGTTGCGAGATACTTTGGGGGTCTCTGATTTTCATTTCTCATAGTAGCTGAGCAGCAGACTCGGACCAGTTTGCAGGTCAAGCTGAACTGCTGGTGAGCGGGCGCAGCACCCACTGCATCCTCGAGGTATCCTTCGAATTCTCCCCAGATAACACGGATGAACTTGAAGTAACCTAAATATAGGCGCAGCTCCCTCAATTGCACTGTCGCCGTCAGTGATACGCATGAATTTATGCTTGGACACTTTTACCAAACTGAATCAAGTCAGCCGTCAAGAGCCTGCGCATTGAACGATGCATGCGAGAAGACTAATGATGGAAAGTTATGAATTGGCATGGCTTCATATCAGCATTCTCCCTTCTCGATGTCCACGGTACTCCGCAGCCCCATGCTGCTTCTCCTTGAGGACCTCAAGGATGTTGGTTGGCATGTTCTGCGGAGCAAGACCTTTTGGAGGTCCTCGCCGTCAGTATCACTCATATTCCACACCCTTTAAATACAGGGACCTCACGAGCGAGCCCCACACATGGCTTTCTCGTCTCCTGCTCAGTGTCTTGTGGCCGGAGAAACCTCAACACAACAACGCCCGAACCTCGTTCGCAATTCAAAATCCATTCAAGTCACAACACTCATCGTCTTCATGTAGTTGACTGGCCAATCAGGTCGTGAACGCTAATGTCGCGAATGTACTATGGCCTTCGACTGGGCTGAAAAACGTTTTCACCTACCCTCACGCTAAACTTGCTCGTCTCACGTTGAGCTCGAGTGGGTCGTCATGGCGGTGTCTCCCAGGGTTTGTTATAGCTGCGCAATTGACTGACAATGCGGTCGACATACAGATAACGAAGCTTGTTTGGCTACATACCTCGATGCTATGTCATCTTTCCAGAATGCCTTCATGTTCGGCTCCAATCATTTCGTTTCTTTGGTACAAGTCGACGAGGACATTTTAACTGATGGAATAATCAGAAGATTGTCCAGATTAGCTTCCGTGTCACCGTCATATCGAATGCAAGTCGACCGGTACCTTTTCAATTGTCAACATTGACAGACTGCGTCAACCCCACCTCACTAGCCGGGCTCCAACGACGCTTTCGCGATGAGGCGCAAGGGCTGAGTGATGGTGCCGGCGTGGCGTTCAGGCCTGGTGCGCTTCTAAGTCCCGCTCGGACATCGCGACATTGACAGATATTGATCCACCAGCCACAGGCCGATGCCCGTGAACCAAACTGGTGGAGATTACACCGGATCCTAAATGACACCCCCTGCGTTTCATTAAATGAAGGGTGGCGCTTTTGTCGTTCCTCTGTAAGCAAATTACATATACCCCGCATGCTACGAATCGTAATGTTCTGGTAGCCAACAGAAGTTTCAGTCTTCTCGAAACGTCTTGGACGATGCGCCCCCCTCAGTGAGATGGGTCCAGGTGAGCGCATCGCTTCCCGCCGCGAAATGAACGCGTCTGATTTAGAGCACTGATTGTTGGCTGCAGTTTGCTGGCACCCTAAAACGGCTGCCCTGGCCGGTTGAAGAAAGCGGTGCACCTCATGTTTTCCGTGCTTCACTTTACACCTTCTGGATTCTAGAACCTAAACTAAACTCGAGCGCGATCTCTCGAACCGTTTCGTGCGTGCATCGACCCGGCTCGACTCCATGCATATTACCCCGGAAGAAGTCAATGACAAGGCCGCGAGGTTGCCACGCGGTTCAGTTATAAACCATGCCGCGCTCAGAAACGAGCAACGATTCGTAACTGCGACTGTCCATACTTGCACCCTATTCTCCCTACCCGCATATACGTCCACTCACACTCGCTATGCTCGAGGCATTCAAGATCAAAGAATTTGACCTTGGCCCCATCTTCGAGTCCTGGGCAAAACCGCCCATGTTTTACGGAGAGTCCAAGAAGGACATGCCTGTCGACGAATGGCTTGACAAGATCAAGGCCGGCTGCGTCGAACGCAAAGTGCCAGAGGAGTACTGGCACAAAGTCGCCCAGCACTACATGGGCGAAAAGGCGAAAGCTCGCCTTGGGGAACTGAAGAACGTCATGGCTCAGGTCAACGGTGGCAAGTATCGTTGGAGCTGGAAGAAGTTTAGAATCGCCATGAAGAGCATGGGATGTACGCAGGATTTTGGTTTTCAAGTGAGATCGTCCAACGGTACTGACAAAATACTTTCTAGGGGAAATCGATATGAAGGCGACCACGCCGGTTACGGTGGAGCGAAGATCATCGGGGAGCTGGCTAACACGCTGGAAGTCCTCAAAGGACAAGGACTCGGAGAAGACGGAGGTCCTTCAGGTTGCGAGGATTGAGGCTCCACAGCCACCTCCAAAGGAACCCTCGAGTCGACCCAATCCAGTCAAGATACTCTCCGACACCGCGATCAATGCAGCGTCAGCTTTCAAAGCTCGTCATGCCCCACAGCGATCGAACACGATGGGTCCTGCGGTCGTCGCATCGACAGCTGTATCGGCACCACTACCCCCACTACCTGTGGCAACACAACCCCCACTAAACCCGGATAACGGTGGTACGTTAATGTGGCCCTCACTCCTTATCGGATGAATTGTGATTGATGCGAATGGTGTTCCTATAGCGGTCACGACAATATCAAACGTTCCCACTTGGTTACTTAACGCCTGCCACGCGCTCGATTTCCTCACCACGGAGCATCCCAGAGCGATGACCACCCTCAGCGCCGTGCTCATCACGGCAGGAACGTTACCCGCCATTCCTGCTATCAGCGGGGGGACGGTCCTAGCTTCCGGTGTCGCCCAGGCTGTGGGAGCTATTGCCGTTGGGGTCGGTAATCTGCTGAAAGCACAACAGGAAGGGCAGATCCAGATGTCAGGGCAGGCTCAAGCTCCGGCTGGCCACCATCCACCCATGCGCGCGGCAACTTTCCAATGAAGATTGTTGTGGACCATGCCCCGCGATATCCCCTTTCTCTTGTCACGACCAGGCTAGGTCGCTGGTCGAAGTAGCCATTATGACGGACGCCTGCATGCATAATTATTATTGTTTTCGCGCTCTGATGTACACTTATCACTTATCCGACCCGTGATGACCGTTCTAGGACCACGGACTGGGTCAACGTTTCAGCGTTCACCCCCTCTATGATTGTTTATACGAAGCTACGTACTTAGTCGCCGTCAAACAATGAAATATCAACATCAGGAAGCCCCGCGGATAGTACAGCGGGGCTGGAACCTTGTACAAGGTTCACTAGCAGACTGGCAGTAAGCAGCAACCATTACGGGGAGGAGCGGGTAAAGCAATGGAAACAACACGTGGTCCAAGGCATTTCCTCGTCCCTGAGGTCGTAGATACAACCAAAACCCGTCTTGCTATATCAAAGAACACCCACCACGCCTGGTCAAGAAGTCGTGAAATGTCTGGACTTGAGCCATCTGCCGTCAAGGTCTGGCATCTCATCGCCTGCGGGTTCACCGTCAATAAACAATCCCCCCGTGATGTCCCATTTATCCAGTGGAATGCCTGCATCTTTGCAGAGGGTCACAAAGTCCCCCGGTAGCGCTGCTGCCACCTCTAACCGAAAGTGTTTGTTAGGTCCTGTTTTCCTGAACCGCTGGAGAGATAAGGCAAGTCATGAGATGTGATGGATCTACACCCAGTAATCAAACTGACCGAAAAGCACAGACGTGAGGAATGTAGGAATATCCTATTTTCGGGAACTTTGATTGTACGGGAGATCCTGTCGGAGATTGGGCTGCGAGAGTACACGGGATCGCCGAGAATAGGTGCTTGGGGCAATTGTCAGCATGTGGTCATGGGCGCCGCTGTCGACACACAAGTGGAGTTACATACTGTGTAATGAATGTGCGAGATGAACACGAAGCTGGTGCTTCAAACCAGTGTGGAGCGTCAGTTTGAGTAAAGACAAGGGTACCTTTGGCTAACTCCACGTGTTCAGGTTTGATATGAAGAGGGATATGAGTGAAATAAGACCCACCGAAGTGGCTACTAGTTCCCAGTCTGTAGCGGCAAACTTGGCCTTGCAGCTCTGGCTAATGGACACACGTCCATCGTCAGATTCAATGGCATCCCTGATCTCGCCAGCCCGTGATGGAAACGATTTTTCGCCTCCCCTTACCAATGCTAGGTAGGTCTTTCCGACGGTTCTATTCTGAAATTGCTGTGAGAGCTGTCGAGCAGCGGTGAGATTCTTGGCGAGAACGAGCGCGCCGGTGGTAGACTGTGAATTAGGGTTAGATCAACCGTATTTGTATCATGGAGTTTCATGGACGAAACGCGTGCGAACCTTGTCCAGACGGTGAACGGTGTGAGGTACTTTATCCAGATGAAAATGATCCTTTAGGTCTAGAATGAAGTTCATACCGCCTCGGCCAAGAGATTACTGGACGGCAAGAACTCACCTGATAGGAGATCATTGAATTTATCAACATTTCGTTCTTTGGGCGTTTGATCCTGTGGAATTCAACTGAGTGGAACGCTCTGCAGACCAACTTCCGGAACGCTTACGTCGCCTTGCCAGTGTGCGTCGGACCCTTGGCAAATGAGATAGGGTGGCTTGTTGAGCACGATTACGCTCCGGTCGGCGTATATTGCTAACCTCGACCAGTTCTTCGAAGGTGAGAGAGTGCGGAATGAGCATGAAAATGCAAGTCTCTTTACCTTTGACTGTGAACTTCGTGCTGCGGCGTACATTCACCAAAGAAAATCGACCTGAATCTTCTTCCCTGCTTCTTCCAAGCAAGGTGACGTCGTATTAGAGAATTGGCAGCCTGAGAGATGCCCGAGTTGTGATTGGACGCCTTCTTGGACGTGTTGAACCAAGAAATTACTTATAAAAGAGATCACTGCTTACATAATACCCACTTATCCCAAATCTAATCTTGCGTTCCTAATCTCTCTACTGTACTTTTGTTCGAACGCGATCGCAGGATGGAAGCCTTTGAGACGTATCAGACCCCTCTCTCCAGGTCAGAAAATTTCGTGTATACCCTCACAGGATGCCCAGTTCACGGAATATAACAGCCGCTATGCGAGCAAGGAGATGTCCTACCTCTTTTCTTCTGCAGCAAGTCTCTCCGTATTTCTGTCTGATGTTGTTGATTTACTTTATTTGATACTTCCAGAAAAGGTTCAAGACATGGAGAGAATTATGGTTGAACCTTGCCATCGCTGAAAAGCAGCTCGGGCTCCCCATTAGTGACGAGGCTATCGAGCAGATGAAGGCGAATCTGGTGCGTCGACTCATCTGTGTCATTCGTATCCGCTATGGACTGTGTCTGGTAGGATCTGACACCGGAACAATTTGACATTGCTGCCAAAGAGGAGAAAAAGCGTCGTCACGATGTCATGGCACACGTTCATACGTTCGGTCAAGTGGCACCGGCTGCAGCAGGGATCATCCAGTACGCCCTATCCCATTATTTCACAACTTCGGGGTGATACTGACACATGTGTTCTTATTGTGCAGCTTGGGCGCCACCTCCTGTTATGTGACAGAGTGAGTCTTTTTTGGCTAGTCGGATTGGATGTGGCTTATCATACTGAATCGGGAACTCGTTCTCAGTAATGCAGACTTGATTTTCCTCCGCACCGGACTTGGTTATCTCCTAAAATCTCTTGCCGTCTTGATTTCACGACTCTCGGACTTCGCGGCCCAGTACAGGGACCTTCCGACCTTGGGGTTTACGCATTTCCAGCCAGCACAGTTGACAACGGTTGGGAAACGTGCGACGCTTTGGATTCAGGTAACGTTGAACTCGCCAACTATTTCATGAAACCTACTTGAATGCGATCTGATTACACTCCAGGAACTCCTATGGGATCTGCGGAATATCAAACGTGCACGGGACGACCTAGGCTTCCGCGGTGTGAAGGGGACAACGGGAACGCAGGCTAGTTTCTTGGCCCTGTTCGATGGCGATCACGGCAAAGTGGAAGAGCTAGACAGGCTTGTCACGAAACTGTGTGGATTTGGATATGCGTATCCCGTCACATCTCAAACTTACTCGCGCAAGATCGATGTCGACGTCTTGGCCCCGCTCGCGTCGCTCGGTGCGACAGCTCACAAGATTGCGACCGATTTGAGATTGTTGGCTAATCTCAAAGTCGGTATAGTTCCTCCCATGCCTTAGGTGATGTGCCGAGTATGCGTGACTGATGCGACGTTTACCGTAGGAAATCGAAGAGCCTTTTGAATCTACCCAGATAGGTTCCTCTGCAATGGCTTACAAACGGAACCCGATGCGGTGTGAACGTGTGTGCAGTTTGTCGCGACACCTCATGGTGTTGCATCAAAATGCACTCATGACATCGAGCACACAGTGGTTTGAGCGGACGCTCGATGACAGGTCATCTCGTACACAGTAAACGCCCTGCCATCGATGACTGACATGAACGTAGTGCGAATCGTCGGGTGACGCTCCCCGAAGCCTTCTTGACTGCCGACATTGTCCTCTCGACGCTCCGAAATGTCTCTGAAGGCCTCGTGGTGTACCCCAAGGTTATCGCTCGCCGTATTTCCCAAGAACTTCCATTCATGGCAACTGAAAACCTGATCATGGCTATCGTCAAAAAGGGAGGTGATAGGCAAGAAGCGCACGAGAAGATCAGGGTGAGCCGAATTCTGCTGTCACGGGTGATGTGATGGCTGACTATTAACCTCGTTTCTTCGATCCTTCTTGGGAATATCTGTTCGTTTGATCAGGTGCTCTCCCACGAAGCGGCCCACCAGGTGAAGAACATGGGACTCGAGAACGATCTAATTGAGCGTGTCCGAGGGGAAGTGTACTTTGACCCTATCAAAGGAGAGCTCGATGCATTGCTGGATCCTCAAACGTTTATCGGGAGGGCTCCAGAGCAGGTGGACAAGTTTATCAAGGAATGGGTGCAGCCTGCTCTGGCAGATGCAGAACTGCAAGAAGCACTTGGGAAAGCTGGGAAGGTGGAGCTGAACGTTTAACTTGCAAAAGTCTAGCTCTGTAGACAATCCATATGTACGAGATACTACCTCAGGGGGTGCAGAATTGCCGAACGAGCGGAAGTAAATCGCGGTGTGTGAAGAATTGAAAGGGCGCAGGCCTGTGTTGGTCCAGACACCTCAAAGTAGGAGGTGATCGGGTGCTGCGAGATTTGCTAGATTTCGACGTTCTGTCGTGTGCGAGACCCTAGCTATAGAAAATACCAGGGAAATTGGAACTCCAGGTCAGTGATTCGAATCGTATTCTTGGCACTGGGGAAGCCGAAGGACTGACAGATGTCAAAGGGGGCGAACTGCCATCAATTCGCACGACGCCGCTGTGTGCGCGGGTCAATTCAAGTCAGGTTGGATTTACATTCTTCGACCTCGTTTTCTCTGTTCTTTACCTCTGCTGAACAGCCATTTTGCTTTGCTGTTTTTCTTTTCTTTCTTCGCCGTGGATTGTAGTTGAATTAACCAGCAGTGAGTCCCATTTGGTTGTGTTCTGTCATTCAGCTATTGAAGGAATCCCACGCGGACGCGTTTGTTTTTGTATCTCTAAGCGTCTGGTAACGTCCGGTCGAACAATTTGCCCTTCTTCCCGAAGAACCACAGACATCCAGTCTGGTCTTTTCTCTCCAGGCCAAATGAGTCTCCAAATCCCAGACGCTTCCTACTCGGGCTCATCGCGACATGGCGCCTCTCGTCCTGTCTCCGTCTCTCCTCAGCCATCTCCTGCCTCCAACCATCAATCTGCGTCAAGAAAACAAAGGGCATCGCATCAGGTCGTCTCCTCCCAACACCAACAGCAAGCTGCCGATGATCAACCCGGATATCGTGACGTCTACTCTCACCCTGCTGCTGTAGCCTACGCAGCTGCCCACCCCAGAAGGACAATCCCCAAGTTTGGTCCTTACTTGCTCTTGCAGACAGTCGGTGAAGGAGAGTTCGGAAAGGTCAAACTCGGTCTCCACAGTCAATGGGGCGAAGAAGTCGCTGTAAAATTGATTCGGAGAGGCAACATTGACAGCTCAGTGCGGATGTCAAAGGTCGAGCGTGAGATCGAGGTTCTTCGGGTGAGAACTTCTCCCAATTGATAGACTTGATACTAACATGCCCTTAGACCTTGAAGCACCCCAACATCGTTCGGTTGTACGACGTCATCGAGACAGACAAGTACATCGGCATCATCCTCGAGTACGCCTCAGGTGGCGAGCTTTTCGACCATATTTTGGCCCACCGCTACCTCAAGGAGAAAGATGCTTCAAAACTCTTTTGCCAACTCATCTCCGGTGTCTGGTACATTCACCAGAAGAAAATCGTCCATCGTGATCTCAAACTCGAGAATCTCCTTCTCGACCGCAACCGTAATGTCATAATCACAGACTTCGGATTCGCCAACCGTTTCGAACATCGGACCGACGATCTCATGCAGACTAGCTGCGGTTCCCCATGCTATGCGGCTCCCGAACTCGTCATTTCCGAAGGCCTTTATGTCGGCTCCGCCGTCGATATCTGGTCCTGTGGTGTCATTCTATATGCTATGCTCGCCGGCTATCTCCCCTTTGACGACGATCCTGCAAATCCTGACGGCGACAACATCAACCTCTTGTACAAGTATATTGTGAATACCCCGCTCTCATTCCCCGACTACATTTCCCCCGAAGCCAGAGACCTACTATCTATGATGCTCGTGCCAGATCCCACTCGTCGTGCAGACTTGCGGGCCATCATGGCTCATCCTTGGTTATCGGCTTATGCCTACATCTTCTCCAACAGCGTCGATGAACTTGAGCGCGCCGCCATGGAGCAGCACCAGATGAAGCGAATGGCTTACCAAAGACAAATGCGACAAGCTGCCTCTGTGCATGTAGAGTCTAGCAGAGTCGCTCGCACCCAAAGTGCCCGTGTCGATGGCATGCTCAATGTCTCCAGTTCATCTGCGGGCCGGAGCCACTCGTACGGAGATCACTCATCGCCTGGTCAGCCAGAGTATCTCTACGAGACGTCTGCCGACCAGTCGATATACTCATCACCCCCTCCACCTCATGCTCGTCATGCTGTCTCTCTCGCTGTCACGCCTGCCACCTCAGTTGGTCCTGTTGACGACGATCCGTTCGCACCTACGACCGCTGTCAACATTCCTGTCATGATCTCTTCCCCTGACGAGGGTCCATCTATCACTCCCAACATCCAGGATATCGACTCATCTTACCCTCCCAACGGCACTTCAAAACCGCAAACTCCAACAGATGCGGGCAAGAAGAGAGCTGCCAGCGGTTTCCGTCACACGATCCAGGTGGAATATCCAGGGGATCCTCTCGAGCTGGGAGTCAAAGCCTCGAGAACGGAGGCATCAGCTGCTCGTTCCAGTTCGAAGCAAAGTGCTGCCCCTCGCGAGCGTATCGTGTCCCAGACCAAACCCCGTGCTGGTCACGAGAAGGCTGCCACAACTCCTGCAGGCGAGAGCGAAAAGCCCGCAAGGCCGCTCCCCGCTACTCCTCCCCGCGTCGACACCACAACTACCTCTTCTGCACTTCGGGAGAACATGCCGAATACACCCTCGGTTGCGATTTCTCCTGCAAGCCCGTCCCCTGCCAATGCGGAAAACAAGTCTTCCAAGTCTATCAACACCGTTACTGGCTCTACTAACTCTGGGTCAAGCCGTCACCGCAAAGGATTGTCGGTGGACAAGTTTGGGCTTGGGAAGATCTTTGGTACCAACGGGGACTCCTTTGTCAATGGCTCGCGATCACGCGTTCCATCGGAAAGCTCGGGTGCAGGTATGCCTGCAGTCGAGGAGAAGAAGCCCCCATCGACGATCAGCACCAACGACACGGCGAAGAATGTTCTACTTAGCCCTGCACCCAGCGTTGGAGTCGATCCGAAGAAGAGCAGGAGAAACACGCTTACGGTCATGGTCGAGCCTTTCAGTCGCACGATCAAGGGTCGCAAAGGCAAGACTCCCACTGGGGAGACCCCCGTCAAGGACAACCGCGACCTCCTCGAGAAGCAACTGCCTCCTTCGTCCACCGCTTCTCCTTCACAGACCCAACGCGGTGCCTTGTTCCCTCCGGTTCCAAAGGATGGCCGTCAGACCCACGACATGCCTGCTTCGACGACCAAAGCCCGCAACGTCATGCATTGGTTCAGGAGGAGAAGCAACGTCAAGTCCGAAGGAGACGATTCTGCCGATCTCGGTGGTGCACGCGCTGCCGCTGACATCTCCCAGATCCCCACTCCGGACTCCAAGACCGAACTGGACAGGACCGGCGATCAGATACGGTCCCCTGTACCTGGAGACACTTCGTTCTCGTTCTCCAGGGCTGCTTGGAAGTTCACTGCTTCCACACCTGCCAAGGACGTGTTGCGTATCCATCACGGTGCCGTCGATCAGACTACTATCACGACTCGTCCTCCTCCGGAGGTTATGAAACATATCTGCAAAGTCTTGGAGGAGATGGGTGTCGAGTTCAAGGCTGAAAGCGAATACAAGTACAGATGCGTTCGAGCGAAGAGGAAGAAGAGTGGTGCTGCTGCTGGATTGGGCTTCAGTACCGTCGGAGTTGGCATGGCTGCGTTCACGATGGTCGGATCGGCTGCGTCAAATGGCGTAAGTGCCCTTGGAGGTTATGCATTGTTTGATGGTCGCTGATGACATGTTCAGGTCGACAAACGTGGTCTCCCCATACCATCACACCCTTCTCCTGGTGGCATGCTCAAGGGTCTCCTCATGCGAAGGCAGTCGTCTCAGGTTTCTGCGGTAGCGTCCACGCACCCCTCGTTGTCCCTGGACGAAGAGAACGCCGCAGCAGCACCTTCCCCCACTGATCAGTCTCCCTCGGGCGTTGGAGAGCCTATTTATGGCGACACCGCCCAGGACGCAGGGGACGAAGTCCGCTTCTCGGTTGAGCTCACACGGATAGATCGCCTCAAGGATACCTACAGTCTCGATGTCCGTCGTCTGAAAGGTAACTTACGAAGCTACAAATTCTTGTACGACAACATCAGAGAGTACGTACAGCTGTCTCTTTCATCTCACACTGCACGCGCTGACATGGCCTTTTCAGGAGAGCAGATCTCCAGAGTTGAAAAAGGGGGATATTGGCAGGCACCAACGACCCTCACTCACCACACCATCTGTTTCTCGCGTCGTTTTATGGAATTCAGGTTCACGCTCACACAATCTTCCCGCATACCCTACACATTTCGCTTCTAATCGTTTGCCCTGTTACTCCAGTTTTTCTTCTTTTCTTTCGCCAGCTTTCCATCCCGTCTCGCTTGTTTATGTCCCATTGCTCCATAGGTTTCTAGTTGGTCCGCCCCATCAGTTGTTTCTCCCCAAAGTCTACTTCGGTCCGAGTGACATATCGTACTCCAACGGCGCCTCATGTTTTGCCTTGTCCCCCTCATTTTCCTTTTTTTTTTTCCCGTGTTCGTTCATCATGACAAATCTCCGTTCAACCTTATGTCTGTATATCGTAGGTCTCCCTCACTAGCAGGAGGACACGTTATTTATCTCCAAGGAATGGATGATCATGATTTCTTTTTTGTACATAGTTTAAGTCGATGGGATGGAAATGTATATCCGCCAATGAAAAAAGAGAATGCTACCGTCCTGCCCTTTACACGTGTCTTGCAGTGCTGATATGTACATCGTTGTTGTGCTGGTTTGCCAAGGGACTTTCGAGCGAACGTTGCTGGAAGGCCCAGCTGAGGTCGATCGGGTGGTCCCCGTTCACGCATCGTCCGTTATGAGCGAAAAGGAAAGCGTCCCGGAAAGTGTGCGTCCTACTTCGTCCGTCGGGCTAGCCAGCAAAAACGGAGGTGCGCCATATTCGTATCTTGATCCACATCCCACAGGCGAAGAAAACGAGAACGGCAAGACAGAGCCACCGGTACCGGACCAAGGCGGACCAGAATACTCGAAACTCGAATCAGGCGAATCGGACGAACTGGCGCTCGACGTGGACCGGTCCGGAGAGTCCATCTCGGGGAGTCCGTGCATTTCAAAGTCCATTGACATGTCGCGGTCCGGGGCGTTGCGAAGTGGCGATCCGGAGAGGCCACTGAGACTGAACGGTCCATCGCTCAGGGTAGAGGGGAGCTCCGTCCAGAAGGGGAGACTCGGAATCCGCTGATCTGACGTTCCTTCCACGTTTCGCAACGTGTCGCTACATGTGGCGTTCCGAACGATCCCACTTGGAGTTCCGATTCCTAGGTCTAACCCATCGTTGTTGCTGATGCCGAACGCCACAAGTGGTGGCTCAATCCCAGAAGCTGGAACGGCAACGGTACCCGAACCTGGGTAGTTGAACGCGAGCAGGACAGGATCGATTTGGAAGAGATAGGAGGGAAACTGCTGATTTACGGGTTCCGAGATCTGAAGCTGTCTCAATACAGGCGGGAGAGCCTCAGCATCGTCCAGGTGTTCCGTCCCAAGTCCGGTAAGATTGAGCTTGTCGTCCAGGGAGCTGTTCGACAACGCGGACGTGAGAGAAGGGAGTTTCATCCTCGTATCAACGGGTCTCCTCTGTCTGTCGACTGCCTTGCTATTTTCGCCCGAGTGGCCCTGTGGCTGAAGGGCGTCGGCGACCTTGAATTCTGATCTGCCACCGGTGTCGTATAACTTCGATCCAGGTACGCGCGCCAAAGGGGAAGAAGCATCACGAAGAATCCAACCCTCTTGTGCAAGGTTCGCGAGGGGAGATTCCCTGAGAATGGGGAGGATCCCAGAGTCGCTCAAATCTATGGGAGAATGAGCGGTCAAATGATGGACAATGTGTAATTCCTGACCCAAAGGACCGACAACATTCTCGCCACGAGCGTCGCGCTCTCGCGCCCGTTCCTGCGCGCCGCAGGGCTCAGGGTTAGCTGGTTCGAGTGGTCCCCCTGTCGTTGGCCATCCCGGGGACGATGGCACCGTCCCCACCTCCTTGTCCTCCACGACCTCACCGTTGATAGCTCCCTTCCTCCCCCTACCAGATGTAGATGGCCGCCTCGGAGTCGTCATCTTTTCCTGTACCAACGCGATCATATCCGGATTCCCACTTCTCTTGAGCGTACACGTCGGACACGCCTTCACGAACTGCGCGGTGAGTTCCTTGGGTACCCACGAGTAATGTTGCCTGATGACCGCGCACGTCTTGTCGCGTCCACCATGTCCCGAGCGTTCATGGCAGTAACAAAAAAGCTCATAGAGCTGTTCCATGACAGCCACCGGCCTGTTCTCATGGAGAACCACCGCCGTCGGCATCTCCATCTCCATCTTCATCTCTTCCCCCACTTCATCAAAGTCATCATCATCGTCCTCAGACTTGCCCCCGTCTTCATCCCGCTCGGCGCTACGCCAATCCGGGGCAGGTCGACCGAGCGTAAACATCTTGCGCACCCAAAACCGAAACTGGGGCGTCTCGATCGAACATGCGTCAGGTTGATGCAGCACATCCCAGATCTTATCGAACATCGCTTGTGTGATGAGCGCTTTGTCGCGTTTCCGAGGGGAGAGACAGGACTTGTAGTTGGCTTCGATGCGTTTGTATTGGGCGTACGTCGGCATGCCTGGATGGTCTGCGATCTGTGGAGGTGGAGGCGGTCCAGGTGCTGGAGGGGGTGCTACTATGGGCGAGGAAGGAGAGTCCATATCGGGCCTGGGTGAGAGCTGTGGTTGGAATTGGTTATCGGACAGCGCGGGACTGGAGGGTATGGGCGAGCGGCGGTCGTATGGGCGTGTATTTGAGCGAGCGAGGTGGGCTCGAAGGCTTGCAGGCATGACACTGACGAATAACTTGATATTCTCTTCTCTTCTCGGGCGGTGGTTCTCGTGTCAAAGAAAGAGAGAGAGATGTAGTTTGTGTGCAGCGTAACAAGACGATTAGATAGAATGTAAGTAGTAGTAATACTAATGCTTGGTCGTACCCGAGGGCGAGTGGCTGACGCGCGAACGCGAGCATCACGTGAGGAAAATCAACCCCTGTCCTCGCAGATCCACGAAAAAAATCGGCTACCCAGCTCCAAATAAAAATGTGTTCTAGAGAGCGCGACCGTAACCAGCGTCACGAGAAATACCTAAAGAGTAAAACGGAGAGGATGTGGTTAGCAGCCCCCATTCAACCTGTTCTTCGGAACCGTCTGGTTATACTGCGGGGATCCCCAACCTGTCAAGTTGAAGTTTGTGTACGCTGGCATGTACCTGGTGAAAAACCACGACATCGTTAGCGGCGTCAGGCTGAATAGCAGGGGAGAGGAGACTAACGCATCAATGTAAGCAGCAGTAGGGAACTCGGGAGGGTCGCATCCAACGTTCTTCTGCCCCGCAGACTGATATACACGAATATAATCGATCCTCATCGTCGCCGGCAACTGAATGTTAGCAAAGTCGATACCGCCAAAGTTGACTGAGAAACCAAGGTTGGCGATGATGTACTGTGGCATAGGGTGTGACGCGAATGTTAGTCTTCTCGTGGTCTTTGTACGAGACGCGTCGACGTACCATTGGTTCTTGCGGAATAGGCCGTGCACTGATCTCGGTGAGTGGATCGGGCCCCAGACCGCCTGCCGTCGCGGTCCACACGCGCTTGTCGTCGCTGATCCATGTGATGTACGCATTGTCAAATCTGGCATTCCGTTAGGCGGGGCACCGTGTCAAAAAGCAAAAAGCATCACCCACCCAGGGACATATTCAAAGCCATAAACACTATAGCAGCCTGTATCGAGTTCATAACAGTCCTGGTTGGTGACCGTCAGACCACTGGTCGTTTGTTGGTACGCTCCTGCGATTTACTCAGTCAACGTCAACGCGTTTCTACTTTGAACGGCACTCGCCTCCAATATAGGAATTTTGCACCGTGATGTTGGGATCGTATATGATCAAGTTGTCCGTTGTGTTGAGCCATTGGTATGCAGCCTGAAAAACGTGGTCAACTCAGAGTGTTGACAAGGAGCACCAAACGTCGCATACATTGAACGGCGCCCATTGCGCGGATTGTGACACCTGCACAGAACCGTCACGATCAGAAGAGCAAGCCAAGACACAGAAAACAGATGAACGAGACCTTGCCAACGGCATAATCCACAGTCGCTTCAAAGATATCAATCTCAGGCGCCGATCGACCCACGTACACCCCATTTGGGCGCACTGGACCGGGGTGCGATTCGCCTGGACATGTACAGGCTGAAAGCCGTTGACCCGGAAGGTAGGACTAGACGTAGTGCCCCTTGTTAGCAAGATAAGACAACGCAGAAAGGGGAAGTGGTTTTACCAAGACACCGTTGTAGCCAGGATCTCCGTTCTGAGTAGCAGCTAGAGGCTTTTTCTCGCCCGGATATGTCTGGTTCGGCAGCGTACCAACATCACAGCTGTCATACGAATAGGGCCACTGTAGACGAAGTAAAAATGGCAAACTCGGGAGTGCACAATCGGAGTTTGACTCACCAGGCCCTCCAAGCTCGCACCAAAGCCAGCGCGCCCCAGATTACCCATCGTCCATCTTTGCCCACGAAATCAGACACGTTCAGTAGGACACGAACAACACTCACATGGCCGGCCACAAACCACTGATCAGAGTCAGCATCACGCCTTAATTAAGAGCAAGAAGTGCCGGGCACGCACTGAACATTGTTCGACCCCGGAAGGGTGACGGATGCTGTGAACCCAGTCAACTCCACATCCATGTCATCTGAGCATCACGTCACGTACTTTCGATCAATCCACCCGTGAAACAGAACTTGTTCCTAATCATCATAAAACACTGATTAGCAAAACTTGCGCCCACCCACACGAACCATCCACGCACCAAGATTGAATCTACATCGAAAACCGGATTGACGTGAGCGTACACGAAAGAGAACGCAACAATCAAACAATGCCTCACCATGCCCGACTTGTATGACATGTTATGATTCGTCGCAGGATCCGCCTTGGACAGCGTAATCTCCAACGCACCACCCTTGGTCGTCACCGCATCCGGATCATACCACTCGAGATCGTTCTATACCCCACCAAAGCGTCGTAATGGATGAGAATGAGTGCATAAGTACGTTCCCCGATGACACGCAAACCAAAACTCGACGCACCGTTCCCCAATAATGCAAGCTCGGCGCTTCCCAATACGGATCGTCCCCAGGATAGAACGAACGACCATCGACATTGAACTCGTCAGAAAAGACAAGCTCGAGTTGCTCGGCGCTCATGTAGGACTGTTTCGTGTATGCGTCCTTGGGCGTGGCGACGTCGATCAGGCCACGGTTCCCCGTCATGACGGGAAGTTGGCCAGTCGCATTGATCCCACCGAGGTTGAACCCGCCCTGGGTGGTCTGCTTCTTCGTCAGCAGATGGCTTGCAAGTGGAAAGCCTAGCAACGGTGGCGAACATCAACGACCACACTATCAAGAGAAGACATCCGACCACCCCGTACCTAGACTGTATCACGAAACGGCAGATACGATACGATTACAACCAGACCAAAACCATAAGCACAAGACAACACTCACAAGAGAGTAACCATAACCGCCGCGAGTACGAACAGACACCCCAGGTTGGCAATCCCACGCAAAGTACAGATCGTTCCCCCCTTGTCGTTCTTCAAGTCACGTTTCGGGTCGGGGTTGTGCAGATAGTCGTCTGGTTCGGCCGTACCCATCGTCAACGCATAGGCACCCCAGTCTGCAGGGTTCGGCTTGAGCGAGTACTGTCGTTCCCCAGATAAAGTTGTCAGAATCAGAGTCACCACAGCGAGCGTTGAAACGTGAGTCATGGACATACCTTGTCTGAGAGTGAGTTCTGTCAAAACCGACACAATACGACCGTCAGAAAGGAGTACGGTCACAAGACAGACTTGAACAACAAACGACAACTTACCACATACGGGGACGGACTCGGCGACCGACACATCATAGGCGACCCCGGCGACCCACGGTCTAAAAGTTCACTCGCACTTGCAATGGACGGCGACCGTGACCTCCCGATCTTCGGACTGGGAGGTAGCAGGTTCGCTCTGGACGGCGACGGCAGAGCGGTGTACTCCTGCCTAGAAGAGCTCATGTTGTTCGACCGAGGGAATAAGCTAGTGCTTTAAATTTCTCGTCGAGAGCTGAATGTCCTGTAACGTCGCGGACGCCTGGAACGGGTTCAGTCTCTGTAAAAGAGATGTGACGCGAGGTCAGAGTAGAGGACAAAGGAGAACAGATAAAGGAAAGGAAAGAACGTGGTGTGGTTGGGACTCAAATTGAGTCTTCTGTCAACCAAAAAGTAGGACCAACTCCTCGGTAAAAAGTACCTGAGTGGAATGGAAAACAAACGGCATTGTTGACCTGTCCCAAGTGTGATTTCGCAAAGGGGCCAAGACAGGCAACGTAAAATCGCGGGTATCATTAGCATATTAAAAGGTCCGAGCCAATACGAACGCGTCGCCGGATGGGCCAGGGGCCAGGGCTGCCAGGGTAAGGCGTCTCTGAGGGTGGGGACGAACACCTTTCACCAAGCCAACCACTGACAAGTGGGGCGCGATTTACGCGGTGTCGAACGCGATAATGGCATTGGCGAGCATGTCTGGCGATGGCTTGGTTGCAACGACGTCGACCTGCAGTTTCAACGTATCGCGTAGAGAAGAAGCCGTCGTAGGTCCAATAGCGGCGGTCTTGACCATGAGCTTCCCAGTCGAAGCATCGTTTGAGTGGTGTTGATCTCGGAGTCGAAACACGTCGCGAAGGAAGGGCGTCGCGAACGCTGCAGCAGAGGGTGCAAAGTAGACGACCCATCCCCACTCCTCGACCTTCTCTCCGCCTCGAGTTCGTGTACTCTGTTCAGCGACGCGATTGATCGAGATATGGAGTAATGTGTACTCACCTGCCCTCTCCAACGTATCCCTCAAATCAGTCCCGAACGTCGATGACCCCGTCGTACGATAGACTTGCAGCGCGTCCAGCCCAACACCACCATCCCCAAGTCTCTGCGGCAGCTCATCCCTGTTCTTGTCCCCCGTCAGATAGAGCAGCCTCCTCCCATCCCCGCTTAGATCGCCCAAGATAAAGTTCGCCAGGCCTCCCGCAGTCTCATCCGTTCCCCGACGTACATCCACCGGCACCGACCTCCTCAGCTCAGGGAACTCCTCTCCTATCTTCTTCGCCGCCCCCGCAGTAACCTTTCCAACGACATAGAACGGCACACCACTCCAATCCGCCCCTCGATCGCGATCTTTAGTCCGCTTCAGACTCGTCGATGTCCATATAGCATATGAATGGAAAGATGGAAACACGCACCTCCGCCATCCACCGATATCGACCTCACTGCTTCTCTCCACGCCTCGACCGACCTCTTGCTCGTCATCACAACCCCGTCAACCCTCCCACCCCCCACTCGCGGACCCCTCTCAATCCTCTCCCTCAACATACCCACGTTCTCGAGCACCGTCTCAAGCACAGGCACATTGAAAGCGACATACCCCTTTGCATCAAACTCGGCTTCATACCGATCTGGCACATCCTCGTCCGGAGCTCTGAGCAACAACACGCGTTTCCCTTTCAAGTTCGACTCGTTCATACCCCCGTGCCAGTGAATCCCTCGATCTGTCACTTTAGATGTCTTCTGATCACCAAGGTCTGGTTTTGAGGAGACGAGATCTGTCACGACGATGACGGGCGTCTTGACCCCTTGACCTTGCCATTGGCACTCCGCGACACCCAATCAGTTCACTCGATCATCGATCACCTGTCTCGTCCGTTCCGAAGCCTACCCAGACCCACGCCGGTACTCACTCCCACAAGACATACACCGAGTGCTATATCCCTTCCATTCACTTCTCACTACCCCCATCATACACACATCCAATGGACTCGGACCTCTTCTCCATGCCTCTCATCGCTACCCTCCTCGCTCGTACACCTCTTCCACCCCTTACAGCTCGCACCGTCTGGCGGCCCGAACTCACACCACAGATCGACCAGTTGAACGCGGGACTCAACGTTCGCGCAGGTACGTCCCCTCCCATTCTCATACACATCCATACCCACCCACACTCATACACATACTCGCACTCGCACCAACGCAGCCCTCCATCTCCTCAACGACGATTTTGAGGCCTGCCACTCCCTCGCTCAGACTCAGGAGGGAGACCCCTACTCCGATCACATCCACTGTATCGCACATCGTCGTGAGCCCGATTACGGGAACTCCAAGTCAGTCCTTATCGCCTTCGTTCTCACCTCCAAGCTTCCTTCCTAATAACATGTCGCCTTCCTTGAATTAGGTGGTGGGTCGCCCGCCTCTCACATCCCCATCTCGGCGAGATATACGTCCCAGACGTCTCAAGCGCGTCGATATCCCAAGTCCGAAAGGCAATGGACCAATTCGTCGATGCCGTCCAGGCAGCCGAGTCTTCGGGTAACGGAGTAACAGAGCTAGAGCAACGTCAATGGGCAGAGCTCACGAAACTCATCAAGATCTTGGTCGAGATGGACGGGGAAAAGAAGAAGTACTGAAAACGGTGTTCGATACCGGTGTCATTCTGACGAATACTAATACCAATACCACGACAGACATACGACTGTCGATGAGGAGGTGAATAGATTGGAGTGTAGGATAGTCTACGGGTTTCCTCCGATGATTTTGATTATATTTTCGTATACCGTGAATACGATCCCACCACTCATCTGGAGACTTGTATCAGACTATATGCGAACAGAAACGCGTCATTTGGTACTCACGACCAACCTCGCCAATCGAGGTGTCGTTCCAGTCCAGAAACGGAGTAATCCCTCTTCTGTAAGGATGCGGTATCCACAGTGGAACGAGTTTTTGTACTGCTGACGAGCACCGAGTGACTGCATCCGGGTTTTGATGACACTGTCATACGACATCAATTGCAGGTCGCGGACAAAGCGAACTGGCGACCTACTCGAGTGGCTGCGTAACATAAACAGTGACGAGACCAGCGATCGCACCAATTGCGAACGTGATCCCGGTTGGAAGCTGTTGTCCCGGACGTCCGGTCGTCTGAACGAACTGCTTGAGGGTGGTATATGTCGTAAAACGAACAGCCGAATTGGCTCCTTGTCGCATCATCTAGTCACACAGATGAGCGACCGCACACGTGGATTTGGTGAGGCGAACGCACGACAGGGAATAACCCTCTGTATATGCCTGCGATACCTTCTTGACGTATGATGGAGGTTGTCCCGTGTATCAGACCGCGGTATTGTGGATTTGGTCGTTTAGCGTCGTCGATGAGTTTCGTCCTGGATGACACGTGTTATGAGACGAAGTTAGTATAGGGAAGAAAGACGCACTTGATAGTCTCTGAAGGAGTCACCGCAACAATAGCTTCCACCACACCCGCTCCCAATCCAGCTACAGAACAATGAAATGAGTCGCGTGATCGCCCCCGAGGATGCTTCGCACTGACCGACTAAACTTCTCGGTGCAGTCACCTTGCCCTGTTGTTGTTTGGCATGAGCGAAAGAAGAGGAGAAGGAAAGGGAAGAAATGTGTGGATCTCACGTACCTCTGCATCTGCCAACAAACTCTTGAAGTGGTCATAACTGACGAAGCGAACGCCTGCCTTGACAGAGTTCCCGATGACGAGTGCCGAACAGCCCGAGTACAAACCAGTGATACCCTTTTCGCGTACTGTCGTTTGTATTATTGCAAGCGGCGACTCTCGCTGTGTTAGTGTGTCAGTAGAGCTGCAGTAGGATGATCCCGTGGACCGCACTCACCTGTCCACCGAACTGAGAGCGCGTTTTCACGAACTCGGTCGGATAAGTCACGAAACTGGACGATGATTTAGTGTATGAATAGTCACCGAATACTTGACCTACGCTTCGATTGCACCTGCTGTCGTTCCAGCAATCAACGAGTGAATCGGATGCTCCTTCTTCGACATCGTATGCATGCAACAACAACTGGATTTCCGATTTAGTCTCAACTCTAGACTCTGACGTCACTTCGAAAACGTCGAGGATAAATACCCAGCGAGATGAAGAATCTCCCCCAACAATGTCTTCCCCTCAACATCATCTCCACGACCCTTCTCAGCCACTGCCCCCACCCCCACCGGCGGTGGTGACCAGTTCCAGTTCCAGTGCCAATCCACACACAACTGCAGTGCCTCAACCTGGTACTTCACAACAGGGTGGCAGGAACGCGTTCAACTCTGAACGTCCGTTGTGCGTCGTTCCTGTTCCAGAAGGTTTGCGTCGATGAGCAGCGATGATGGCGTCACCTCGATGCTGACTCTTTCTCAAGGCGGTGTTGCCATTGGCGGTCAACAGGGCTTGCCTGAAGGACACGCGCACATGGGTGATAAGATCGTAGGGAAAACCCAAAAGGTAAGATCTGGCGTATAGATGGTCCTTTTTACACGCCGTCTTACGTGTCCCTCGCTAGGTCATTGGAAAGTACACGAACAATCCGGAACTTCATGAGAAGGGCGAACTTCGCGAGACGGGCGAAAAGGCTGCAGCCGAGGGACAGGCGCGGGCTGCTCATGACTGATTGAACGAGTTCGATGTATCATTGTAGCGGATCGCATGGGCCTGTGTAGTCTGATGTAGGATAGACACTTTATCGAAAGGACGAGGAGTATTATGAGATTACACAGAGGGGAGGCTTCTAAACACAAAGTTCAAGATACAGTAATGCCTCAAGTTGTCGGTTGTCTCGAGGGAAGGGAAACCATTCGATGGACCTCCAACTTGTTTGTAACAACGATTTCCATGATGGAGTAAATGAACGAGGTTGATCACGACTCAGGAGGTTAAATGAACAAACTGGGTTTGGCCCCTAACATTAGTGACCCTCGGTAGCACGTGAGGGCACGCGTCGCAATCAACAACACCGAATTACCGACCCTAAACAAAGACGCGACTCAGTTTATTACGGTCATCATTGTACCAACCGCTTCATTCCATCTCTCACAATGCCCCCCAAAACAGGCGGAAAATCAAAGGCAGGTGCACCAGACGCTTCTCAATCAGGCGTAGCAGGGTCTGGTGCAACGGCAACCCCTCGCACGATACAAACTAGGAGTCAAAAAGCTGGTCTCCAGGTGTGTATTCGTCCCATACACACCCCTTTTCGATGGTCACTCTTACATGTGATGGTGTACAGTTCCCTGTTGGACGTATTCACCGTTATCTGAAACAACGCACGCAACATAACGTGCGGATCGGTGCCAAGGCTGCCGTATACACGAGTGCCATTCTAGAGTACCTCACTGCCGAAGTACTCGAGCTTGCTGGTGAGTTTCCTACATAAGCCGTTTCACCGCCATCAATGCTGATGTGTATTTCCCCTCCAGGCAACGCATCAAAAGATCTCCGCGTGAAGCGTATAACGCCCCGACACTTACAACTGGCTATTCGTGGCGACGAGGAGCTCGATATGCTCGTTCGCGCCACGATCGCAGGTGGAGGTGTCCTTCCATTCATCCACAAGTCCCTCACTGCCAGTACGAGCAAGGGCAAGAAACCCGAGGGTCAGTGAGTGGCGCACCGCTCCGAGTCGATATCGTGGACGTGGACCCCCCTTTTTCTTCGTTTGACTTGTTTGGTCGGCGTTCTCGAGATGGACTGTACGGGCTACGATGATGATTAAAATTATTGATTGATTAGTTTGCTGATTTGTCTTATTCGTCGATGTAGGTAGTATGTAGTATGTCGTTATGTAGCTCCAGTGCTTCATCATCACGGACTTGGTTGAGCACGAGAGCACTGGCCACGGGTGAGTGGATGCTGTTTCTAAGTGGCTATGGGATCGAGCTTATAGGTATAGTACTGGGAGTCGAAGTGTACGGCGTGAAGCTTCCGCTGCGAGGGGTTTGTTTAAATTGCGCGTACTTACTTCTCACATCCTCCTAGGACAACGACGGTCTTGTAGTGTAGCGGTTATCACTTGGGATTCTGATAACATCTTCCCAAGACCCAGGTTCGATTCCTGGCAAGACCTTATCTTTTTCTTTTTTTGTCTCCCTGTGCTATTGAAGCATTACGTCATCCATACTTACATTCTGCCGGATCATTTTTTCCTTTCAACTCCCTCGTCGGTTCTCTCTCGCAGATATCGGTTTGATCGTCTGCGATCGCAACGAATTTTTGTAACTTTCCAGTTGTTATATGCCAACTAGACACCCAGAAAATCATCGGAAACTTGCACTTCAGAAACTCGAATCCTTTCAGTACAATCAAGACGATATCGAACAACATGGACGCATCTGCCTTCTTGTCGACCTTCCACCCGAATCCCTCACCCATATCACAGCTTACCTATCCCCACCTTCCCTTCTGTCTCTCGCACGCACATGTCGATACCTCTCCGATCACGTCAGAGACGACAACACCTGGCTTAGGGCCTTCCTAAACCAGTTCCTAAACATCACCCCAGAACATGAACTCGAGCACGCCCTCGAAAAGACTCTTCTCCTACACAGGACAGAAAGTACATGGCGTAAAGAATTTCTCTTCCGATACTCCATCAGGCGGTGCGTGAACCCTCCGAACCCCACCGTGGGCGTTTTGACCACGTCGGTGTGAAACTGAAACGAACGCTTTCGCTTACAGACGTTGGGAGAGTTCCCGAAACCCGACGGTCACCCATGCACCGCAGGATTCGTCCATCGATTTTGCACATGTCATGTCTGAGAATGGACTGCTGACGGCGTCTATTCGGTATGGCATCGTCGCACGCTCGATCCCGCTCAATGGAAAGGTCTTGAAGGGTTATATCGACGCTTCAGGCACTGGATTGGGTATCGGCAACCCAAACGTGGAGTTTACGCCCAACGTCTCGACGTGTGCGATCACGTCGGATGGAGGGACTGCCCGAGTGTTCTGGGGCAAACGCAATGGCGAGGTTGCGCTCGTGGTTGTGAATCGTGTCATGGATTCCGGTCGCGCTGTATCCAAGTTTATCAGGTGCGGAGTGACGGACCAACACGAGGGAGCGGTTCAACAGATCGTTCCCGATGCTGATTCGAACACGTTCTTGTCTGCTGGTGCAGACGGCCGTGTCAAGTTGTGGGATATGAAGACCCTGCAGCTGATGTGGTCCACCGAGAAACAGGAGCAGTCTCTCGTGACCGATCCATTTGTCAGCGTTGCGGGAAGCTTGAGCGACGGCTTCGTTGCTGGCGCGTTGAAGAGTGGGGATATCCTGCTGTTTGACTTGCAAGAGTCAGACTCCCCTGTTGACGATTCTCGCATCCGCTCGATCCATCAGCTCAGGATTTCACCTCCCCTCCGCAACGATAGGCCTCGCTCGCCAACTCAGATGGATGCGGCCGCGCCAGAACCGTCTGTTGCGAAAATGTGGTTGTATCGGTCCGAAGAAACTGTGGTATCACTCTTCGTGCAGTATACCGATCATCCTCAGCTCTACCGCGTTCTTGCAAACGTACTCTCCCAAGAAGTCACGACCACCCTGTTCGGGGATACTTCCTTCGGCAACATCTCAGTCGTCGAGCCAATCATCTCCAGGGATCCCCGCGACAACAACATGCTCATCGTCGGAGATCAACTCGGTTTCGTGAGCATATACGATGCAAATGCTGCTTCAGACGCATCCGTTGACCCGGTGCATCGGTTCGAAGCGCATACAGACGGCTCTGTCACTGCTATTTCGTGGAGCCCTGTCGTCTTTGCCACTGGTTCAGCTCGGGGGACCACTGTTGCATGGGACTCCCTCACGTTGGAACCAGTGCGCTACTTCACTTCGCCCGCACCTCGTCCAGTAGCTGGACGGGACTGGGATTGCGTCAGTCACATCTCGCTCGATGGGGAGCTCGTGGTCATCATCGTTGGAAATAGGGTTATGACATGGAAAGTCGGGCAAGCGAACGGGCGAGGGCACCAGCTGAAGAAGAACAAGCACGCTATCGCCAAGGCGAATCTCCTCACCAAGGGTCACCGTAAGGCTCCCCCGTGTTCGTCTCTTTTATACGATTGCTTACTCCAGTACTAGAACAATACGAGATGCACAAGGACATCGCTGAATCGCGTACGGAGCTTGAGTATGAGAGGGCATATGCGCAACGGATATACAGCCGCCAGCGCGATCAACGATCAACGTTGGACTCGCTCGGCCTCTCAGAGTTAGAGGCTGTCGAGTACGTTCTCATGCTTTCGCGCGAGGAAGAAAAAGTGCGTCAACAAAGGACGTTCCTTGACGAGGGTGTCTTCGAAGGCGATTTTGACGACTTTCCGGGCACACCCACATCTTCCTATTCACGATCTTCACCGTCCACCCCGCCCCATCGCTCCAACGACCGCCAATATCCCCGCGTCGCACTTCCGATCTCGAACACCAAGGTACAAGTTTCCCCACCGTTCGTGCCTGAGCCTATGGAAGCAGGTGCGAGCATCAGTCCTCTGCGCTCGTTTGCGATCGGTGGTCCGAGTTCACCCTCTGGATCCGGATCCGGTGCCATGGCGATACGCACCCCTTCTTCCTCCTCACTTGACCACTTCCCCGCTATCAGCTCGAGCTTGTCGTCGACTTCGAGTTTGAGAGGTGGCGCTTCCGCACGGGGCTCTGTAGCGAGCAGTCCAGACCGACCACGCTCAGCGTGGAGTACCCGTCACAAATCGAAATCGGACTCCGTTCCTCCCTCCCTCGTCCCGTCTTCTCCTAGTTCGCGGGTAATGACGCCTGTGATGACGAAATCCCGCTCTCGAGGCGCCGGCGTATCTCTCTTATCGAGCGATCTCGCTCAGCGCGCCGAACCCGAACTCAAGTCCAGATCCAAATCCAATACTGGTATCAAGGAGGCGACGTTGGAACGGGAAGAAATACCGGAGTTGGATTTGGAGGAGATGGATGATGATTTGAGATTTGCGATCGAGTTGAGTCTTGCTGAGGCGAGGAGTAGGGGAGAGGTGGTGTGATAAATAGGAGGCGAGGTTGTTGGGTTGGACGGTTTGCCATTCTGTGCGACGACATTGAATTGGCACGGTACGAATGATTGATATACATAATGCAGATGAAATCAGAGGATACACAGATCGAGGTCAACAGCAAATGCCGATGCCTACTGGGACATACAGTAGTTACTATTCCATTCTCCCTGCAATGAATTTACTCCACAACAGATTCCTCGTTGACTCGGAGAGCTAGGATTTCATCCGTTATCTTTCTAACTGATATAATGTGTGGATTGTTAACATCCAAGAGACTGACAAAAGCTTGTTGACTCACTGTTCGACCTCCAGGCACAGCCCAAACCAATCCCCAAGCCAACACCAGGTTGGAAAATTTGTGATGTTGCCTTTGAGCGCTGGTGCTGGGGACTCGGAGAGGCTTGAGTGGAACATTGTGGACCTTCAGGTTGAGTTGGCACAAACCGAATGGAATGTCCTTCACGGAACTTTAGAAGGTATGATTCTGGAAGGATGTATTGGACATTATTTCCCATTTTAATGTTGGCTTATAGGTATGGCAAATTAGTGGTCAGTAGGACATAGTCCAAGTCATTGGACTTACCAATCTCCTCATCAAGATTGAATCCAATAATACCCCCCTGACTGCGGATCTCAACATAGTTCCCTGCCTCCCCTTCATTATCTACCCAAGCAGCCCAGAAATCTTTTGGTGCATCTTTTTCCTTATTCTCCATTAAAAGCTGTGGTGATAATTTCATGAGTGCTGCTTGTCTTTGGTTAGGAGTGTGGGATAATGCATCAAGGTAACCAGGGTGATAAGGCCCGACTCGCTGGTTTGAGAATAAGCTTTACTTCCTCTCCTGGATCTCCCACAAGCTACACACCTGGTTCAACAACCAATGAGCAAGCTCATGGTTTACTGTTGATTTGAGAAGTGCCTCTATTGCAAGCTGATGGTTGTCGTCCTTCTTCTTGCACAGCACATCTACATATTCTTTGGTAACAAAGATGTAGTTTCTGAGCACATTGTTCCGTATATGAAAGCCATAGCAATCAGAGATGTTTTGCTCCACCATTGCAAACATTGGAGTTTGTTCGATGAGAAGTTTGCGGATGGCTTTTCGGCGGGTGACAATCCCTTCTGGTGATGATTTTGAACGCCATTTAGGATCTCCAATATGCACAGCAATCAAAGCATCTATGACACTGTCATATTTACCCGTAGATGTCAGGGTTTGAAGGTGACTCAGGAGCAAATCATAGAAAGGGTGGTTGTGAGGAAGTAGAGTTGTTGGAACAATACCAGCTTCAAGTTCTTGGAAGGTGCATGTGTACAGCAGAATGTTAGAGAGGTGGGTGTTAACCATTGTGGTTGTTGTGAAGGAGGGATGATTAAAATAGGAGTTGAGACAGCAGTTATGTGGTGAAACTTACTGAGTTTGAAACCCAGCGGAGTCTGAAACATGGGCACAGTCCAAAAGCTTTGTATAAACAATGACTATAAAGTATTAGAGTGTGCTAAACCATTAGTACATGGACCAGCAATCTATACTATCTGAGACCATAGATATTATATAGTACGAACAATCAAAACAATGCCTGAATGCAAAAACGCTGCCCAAGGGATAAGAGGTGTAACTAAGTGTTTTTGAATGGATCATAGTATGGAGCAACTTGAGGAAGTATGGAGAATGGAGGGGAAACCGTGAACGTGAAAGCGATAATGACAACCGACAACAACGCAATCCTATATGCACACGAAAGCAGGAAGAAAAAAAATCATAGATAGAAACCAAGCACGGCATGCGAATGGATAAAGATGCGCTCGGCGTAATAGTGCCCTGTGCCGGAACGTTGAACCAAGAGACCAACCGGCGTACACGGGCAACGGGCTTGAAGACACGAAAGCGAAGCCATATTCGGGAGCATGGGGTATCATTTCATCGGGAGAACGCTCTACTCCCGCGGAGCGGACTCGACGACGGGCCAGATGGGCTCACGGGGTCTGTCCCTCTCACTCGTGCTTGCGAGGGGGACTGCGGGTGCCGCGGAAATCAATGATGGCTGGGGAGATGGTTGAGGGGGTTGCTCGCGTAGTGCGGGTTGCTGGGGAGAGGGCTGTGGCAACGTCTGCGTCTGGGGCTGTGACTGTGACGGCTGTTGAGGTTGTTGTGGTGCACCCAGCATCTCGTCAAGACCGCGCTTGACGCCCGCCATCATCCGATCCGTCTTGTCGATTAGCTCCTCCAATCGTCTACGCTGCTCGTGGAACTCTATATAATGTTGTCTCAGCTCGGCCGCCGTTGGGACCATCGCCGTCAATACACCGTTCAGAGCGTCATGGGGAGGAGGCGAATGTCCATGTCCGAGGCGGGCAAGACATAGCCGACACCTGCGGCAGCGAGTTCAGGGTTTAATGGAGAATGCGTTCTGCTGGGAGCATTAGAACCGGACCGAAGGGTGCACCGCTGAAGTCACGGGCACCCAGAAGACAAGGTGAACCGTATCCGTATCGTTCCCCTATCGCGGCGTTCAATGGTGGCAAATCGAGACCAGCGTGAGGTGATCCGATGAAGGCTCCACGACCAGAAGGAACACGTCCAAGATGGTGAGCGAAGCGGTCCAATTCAGGACCTTGTTGCATAACTCGGGGGAGTGAGTGGCCGCGATCCCCGAGTGCTTCGACGATTTGATGCTCAATGCACGTTGTTCCCTGGTCTCAGCATCAAAGACGCACAGTGTTTCTGTCGCCATTGAAGAGGTTTGCCAGCACGCAGACGAGGACACTCGAATCTGGGGAAATTTGAACCGGATATCGTCATCGCCCCCCATCGAACCCATCGACTTGGGGTCGATCCTCTTGATGACATGGTACTCGGCATCAGCCAAATATCATTGGAATGTCTTGTATAATGCGCTGCTTCCAGCTGCGGTAGAGAGGGGTGTGTGATAGACGTGCAAACAAACACACACTGGGGGGGTGGGGTCTATGTTGAGTACCACGAGAGGAGTTCCATAAAGTCTGGCGGCATCTCTTGCAATGTCTGTATAGAATCGTTAGCTTAGGGAAGATAACTAGGGCAGGTCAACAAACCTTGAGCCAGCCGATTCCATCACAGAGCATCCCTACAGCACTTTCCGACTCTCCAAGAATACCGAGAGCCTCCACCCAGCACAATAGCACGTGTTCAACATTGTTTCGTTGGTAAGGCCATCGCCGACGCGAGAAGGATGGGGGAACAACTAGCCTCGCGTCGACATCGGGTCTCTGGAACAACTTATGCAGACCTGATACGGTCAAAGGAATGAACTAGACGACACCAAGGATGAGACGCACGATATCCAGATCCGGGATGACGGAATCTTTCTGCAGGGTTGTATGTCTCGTTCCCGACGAATTTGATGACCATGATTGCGAAAATGAAAAGCCCGGAAGCTTGCGAGGCGATGCGTTCCAAATCGTCCGGTGCGAGGTACCTGTAGCATAACCTGGATACGTTGATCACAGGGCTCGTCCAGAACGTTGCGTAAGAATGCACGAATGTCGAGGGAAAGCGCGAGTGAAGACACATACTGCTGATGGGATCGACTCTGAGGGCAAGGCTTCGTCCAGCTCGTCAACGAGCAGTGCAAGAAGCGCTACCGACTCTGAGGCCAGGCTTTCGTCGTCACATTCGTCCAGGGCATCCACGATGATTAGAATTGGCACAACTGCTGTCAAAGGCCCCAGTAGTGGCTTCTCCATCTGCTCGAGGAGCGTTGGAATCTGGTAATCACCAACGCTGCTATGATTGATTGCGGAACGAATAGACGGGAGGAATGCAAAACATTTGAGTGGTGAGTGTTGGGATGGCAATGCGCCCTATGAGATCTCTCTGCGAAAAAAAGAAGCTGGCAGCGAGGCGCTTGCGAATTTGTGACACCGCAGACTTGCCTCAACCGGACCGCCAATTCAACCAACAAACGGGTTTCTGGTTCAAGCCTTCCATTCATGACATTAGGCGATCGAATACGTCGACGCGAGTTCCTTCTAAACACTTGTACGCAGGATACCGTTGCGCCGAATCATAACCAGCGCTGAGTGCACTGGCCTTTTGGAGGGTTTACGCCAATATGTCTTTTCAAGGAAGAAGAGCATTTACTCACCGGAATGGCGCGCGAATGTTAGAACTACTGCATCTCTGAAACAAAGAATCGCCGTTAGGCACGTAGTTTGAAATGAAAACGGTGACGAGATCTTGAGATGTTCCTCTGATTGACAGACATCGCATAGCCGTCATTCTAGGTGGGCATGGAGGGCAGATGCCGATTTGAGGTCCGCAATCCAGTTTAGTCTCCGGGAAGTGAAGGAATGCTAGTGACGATCGCGATGCAGAACGAATCAGGATTGTATGAATATATATAATATACCCAAGTATATGCGCGTTCATCATTACAATGATGGCGATCTTCCGTCGAGTTTGACGTTTAAAAGCCGACGTTTGGTTGTCGTCAACAGGCGGGGCGAACGACTCCGAGAAATCATTAGTGCGTACGTATACAAATCCATTGGTTACACCGTTCGGCGATCGGTCATCACTCGTACGATACATCCCGTCCCCGCTACTTCGGTCAGCTGTGTCGCACTCGTCAGCACGCATACACGCACACCAGACACAGGAAGGGGGGCATGGGGGAGATGACGATGGAGTAGAGACAAGCGAGACCTAAACAACCAACGCACCTTTTCATGCCACCCAAGCAACACGCTCCCACTCACATCTCCCCACCCAGGTAGACCCATCCCCTTGTAGATATACTTCATCAACGTGTCTTGCTCGTCTTGCGAGAGTGCGCGGAGAACGTTGGGAATCTCGGTCGCGCGGGTGCTGTTGAGGACCGAGGCGACGGTTTGGAGGCCTAGGTTCTGTTTCGGTGGGGGGTTAGCAGTGGCGAGCACGGTGTGTGTGGGAAGGGTGGACGTAGGTGAGATGAAATCAGAGCTTTAAACGGAGCGAATCGTACCTTGGCTTCGTCGACGTTGGGTCCATACGGCGGGTTATCGAGGGCAATGCTCAGAGCGCCCGCGTTATCATTCCTACACACAAGAGTTCAATTAAGAATGATCTCCCAAGCGGAGTGGGGGAAGATGCACTTGTTCAACGCGCTGCGCACAGCTAGCTGCTTCTGCTTGGCATCGTTCAGGACTTGAGCAGGGTCTCGTGGGTCAGGTGCGTAGAGCTCGTTCTCTTGGAGGACGTCTTCATCGTACGCGTCGACGTCGATCTTGCGGAAGGACATGATGAAGATGGTAGCTGGACTGGTGCTATTGGGCGGCGGTCAATGTAGCTTGCTTAGGTAACACAGTAGTACTCGGTGGGTTATCTCCTGTTGCAAGACATCCAAGCTTGAAGCTTGAAGAGTATATTATCAAGGGCAAGCAACTAAGCTACATCGTCACAGATCACGACCCAAAAAGCCGGCAGATCCGTATACAAAAAAAAACCAATCATTAGTCGTGTCTATTAAAAAATGTCTAATCTGCGAACTGCGATCAATGTACAGTATCAGTGCATCCTGAAGCAGTTCTTACACAACCCCTTGCGTTCAAGCGGATGTTGTTCGAACTTGTTGCAGTCGGGGAACATCATGGTTGGCAGATCCGTTCGTGGGTGGCGATCGGGATATGTATGGATTCCCAGATAGAAGCGACGACGAGCCCCAGTCTGGCAGGGAACGATTTCCTGAGGGTGTCCTATCGGGTATGGGAGGAGGTGTAGCCGTAATCGTTCCACGACGAGGTGGAGGTAACGGTGGTGGTGTCTTCTTGGATATATCTGTATTCGTCCTGTTCCATAGGAACGGCGGAGGTGGAATAGGGGGGTAAACACGACGGGGAGCGGACACAATCAATTCGTCTTCCGCTGGCTTGACGGGCATCAGATGTCGCTCTTCCTCGTCGTCGGACACGGAGTTGGTTATACTGTGGGTGTCGAATGTGAGGCTGGTAGCCGAGTGAGGTGGGTTCGTATAATCATCGAACGATTGGCGGCCGTTCTGGTCTCCGTTGATGTGGGGACTGTTGTCATGCTCGGATTCAAAGGGTGATGATCGGTGGGTGGAATTTGTCTTTGAGACCGGCTCAGTATACGTGGTGGGGAATAACCCTTTGCGACCATCCTTGAGCATTCCAAGCCACCAGTCATCGAGTACTTCATGGACGACCGTAATTTCATCGCCAGCCTTGAAAGATAGCTCATCCGAGGAGCCGGAAAAGTCGTACAAGGCCCTAACGAGCTTCTTCTCCTGCTGTGAGGGTGGCTTCAGAATACGACCGTTGATTTTGGGAGACTCGTTGGGTAGATCTGCAGGTTTAGGTTTGGGTGATTTGCGAGAAAACGAGAATGAGCTGGGCGGACGCGAGGGCTCGGAGGATTCTGTACCATCCTTGTGTTCATCCTCGTGGAGGGCAGTAAAGGTATCTCGGTCCTTCTTTCCTAGACCCGTGATAGAGCCGACAGCGTTGGATGCCCATCCAGCCACGCCGATCCGCTTGTTAGGCTTTGAGCTATCATTCACGACAGTAGTGGCGACACTGTCAGAACGCTTCCGGGAAGCTCGAGAGGTAGGTCGAGAGGTGGAGGCCGGTCTTTCAGCATCAGATTTCCGGCGCCCTGGAGTCCGAGTGCCTGGTTCATTTTCCTCTCCAATCGATGAGATAGATGTCATCGAATTGTTCGAAAGTGTTGATGGCCTGGTACGTATCGTCGGGTACTTGTCGCTGTCTACAAACGGAGGTGTGCGCGCCCGGGAATTGGTCCTCATATGCTCAAATTTGGCCAACATCGAACTTCATCGCTGTCAGCAACATGACAGATGGTTCTCGAACGGACACTCACTCGTCGCACCAGCTATCCCTCACGTCCTGCAGTATGTCGACGTATTGCTTTGCAAAGTTGAGTTCGATGTCAAGGAAGCCCGTAAGCTCGCGCAACTGCGAGATCTCACTCTCCTGGATACCCAACATTCTGGAATGTACGTCCTCAAACGTCTCTTCACTGTATCCAAGTTAGCTGGGCGACAAGGCATGAGACAAGAATGGCTTACAAGCGTAACCGACATCGTTGCAGCTCGTCCTCCGCTTCCCGCCTGTCCTTCTCCTTCTCTTTCTTCGCACTCTTGATCTTCTCGAGCTTAGAAATAGCAGCATCGAAGCTCAACCTAAGATGTCACACAACCTAAGCACGCCACCCGTCCGCCTCAACGTAAACAGACTCACCGACGACTATCTAGTTTCTTCCGTTGAAACTCATAATCCTTGATATCTTGTCCAAACCTCTCATACCCCGCGATGAACGTATCCCGGAAAGTAAGCCCATACGCCTCTTGAAGGGTAGCAATCTTGCAATGAGCCCTGCCCAGCGCGACGAGACACGTCCCTACAAACACGCCCCCACCTCAGCACGCGTGCAACGACCACACAGGAACACGGAAAAAGCATACCATAAGCCGAGTCATCGCCATACTCTTCTCCGTGTGTGACCATGACTATCCCAAGCGCGTCGAGCGGCATGAGTTTCTCCGTCTCCCCCGAAGACGGCGTCTCTTTCTTCTTTGAAAGTACATGGTGGTAATCTTCCGAAGCTGCCTGCAGCCTATGAACGAGGTGGGATGGTGTAAGTTCAAACAGAGACGAGGCGAGAGAGGACGGGGAGGGCGACAAATCGGATGATCCCCTGCTTTCGTAGTTCAATGTCCTGCTCTAACTCCTTGAGGTCATCTTCTACAACGATAGTCTTGTCCCGAGAGGATATCTTCTCGCCTGCCCACTGATCACATCGTTTATTTCAGTTCGAATCTCGACGATGAAATCACCATGGCACAAACCTGCCTCAACTTCCCGAGCTAATAGTACAGAGTCATGGTTGATCAGAGCGGTTTGCTTTGACTTGGAGTCGACATCCTTACCTGTCTGCTGGCCATGAAAGTAGAGAAAGAAAAGGACGGTTACCCCGTTTGATCTCGGTCCCCTGATTTTAATTTATTGGAATGGCCTGATCGGACATGTCCGCGGGCGCAGTCGATCGACGTCTCGGAGCCATGCCAACCTTTGTCTCGTGCTTGGCATCCGAACTAGGCTATGTAAAAACAAAAGAGTACAAGTTGGCTAGAAAGAAACAAAGAGCTTTCATTGAAATACACGCAACGACCAACAATAATAACCACGACGGGAACAAGTAAGTCACCAGTTCATTGCTTAGAAGCAAGACGCATCCCTTCTTGGATCGCAACAGCCTCTTCAACCCACGGCAATCTGAAGAAATCGCTCCGACGAAGCTCTTCTGCCCGAATGGTAGCACCCTCACTCGGCCCACTCCCAAGAATACTCTCCAAATCTCGTGATTGTGACTCCAACCATGTCTGGATGAATTTTGCCGGGTCCTCCGCAAAGCTCTGCAAAAATACCCGTTTTGTGTGTGAATTATGCAATGACTGCGCAAGAAGTGAAATCTAAAAGAGGGCTGTGTTCAGATCGGCGGACGAATGCGGACTCCCGGAGGATGGTCTCACCTCGTCGTCGAGTTTGGTCAGATCCTGCACACTCTCTTTGCTGGACTGCACGATGACAGCCATGCGGTTTTTCATGACTGTGTCCTCCATTTTAATTTCAATATCCCAAGCGAATGGTCGCTCCGCGGGAGGAACACTCGGGTTGACGGTGTAGTAGAGTATGATGGGATCTGGAGGCATAAGATGACGGTTCACCAGCTCCGGCAGTTGCTGGAATACGATCGAATCCCCGCCGAATATCTTGAAAAAAGTCAGGAAATGTGAGTAAAATCCCGCAACAACAACGTTGTACGAACCGGACGCAAATAATCGTCGGCCTTGATCCGCCGACGATCGACCTTGTCTTGCAGTCCATTGATTTTGATGTAGTTCCAGAGTGTCTGTATGACACCTATTCGACTCTCTTCTTTGATTCCCAGTACGTGAGCTAACGTGTCACGGTAAGATGTTATACAAGGAAAGAGAGGGAGGTGCCAAAACACGACATTACCTAGATCGGGGCTAAGTTTGTATTGTTCTGGGCTCTGCTCAAGGTGCATTAAGATTCGAACTCGGGTTGGCTGGTCCCCAGTTCGTCGAATAGTGAATCCATCGAGTGGAGGTTGAGCACCCTGCGGTCGAGGCCACTGGGAACAACCTGAGTGATCTACGTGGCAGCATAACGCTCTCGACATACCTCGACGATATTTCCGTCAGGATACAAATGAGGATCACGATCTAGTTCGACGATCATTCTCTTGATGAAAGTCGAGAATTTCCGTGGCGCTACTTTGTCTCGAGCACGTTGATTTGGGGGCTGCAATTGTCAGGACACGACAGTAAAACGAAGGATGATTGAGACACACCTCCAACAGACGCCCCTCGACTTTCAGCGACCACGCAGGAATGCCTTGACCTGTCTCGAAGTTCACCGCCTCGCCTTCGCCTTCTGTTTCACCGACTTGCCACGGCTGCCCAGAGACCGTATGACTGATGAATACTCTCAATGTCCGTGTCGTCTATGAACGGCTATATCAACCAACAAACACAGAGGATCATACAGCTGTGTGGACATACAGTCGGGTTTCGTGCCAACGCGTCCTGAACCTCGACTCTTTTCCTCGACATTGTCCAGTCCAAGTTCCGCTCCATCTCCAGTAAGCTTTGGTAGGTTTTGGACTCTTGTGCGAAGTCGGGTAAGTGGATGAGAGCATTTGGTATGGATTTATCGGTGAGTTTGCGTTTCCTGCGAATGTTCCCTGTAAGTCGGAGGATCTGTTGAACATAAGTGACCTACTTCGCAGCTTTCACGCCGTCCATGTTGAATGATAAGTAACTGTAGATACTGAGAGAAGTAAGGTGAGTCTCGCGTCTGAGTACTGAGTGGGGGGTCGATATCTCAAAATGGCACGCTGCCCCTCATGAGGGACCCACTGATACCAACAAACTTCACCTTTCCCAACTGACTGGATGATCTGCAGTATGTTCGCACAGTTTGCCTTTCTCTACCACGTCGTTCCGAATCCAAAGCATTACTTGCTCGGTCTCGAAGGTTCTTACTAGGGTCGTTCATATACTCGGCTTTGACTCATCCTAGTTCGTTCCAGACGTACAACCATGGCCGCATTGCACGAACACTCAACCAGGGACACCCCAATCTCGACTTTCATTCTACCCGAGTCAGCCATTGCAGACCGCATAAAGTGGCTTTCCAGTCACCAGATCGTCACTGGTTCCAGCGACAAGACCACGCGGCTATGGAACTTGACGAACGGTGCAGTGACACAAGTGGGTGCGCCAATGGTCCACAACAGTCCGATCATGGGGATCGTTACCACAAAAGATGGGCAGATCATTTCATGCACTCGGGAGGACGAACATCTCGTGGTATGGAATGCGGCCTCGCAAGAAATCGTGAATGGGACATGGTTGAATGAGAATCATGGTCCTGCTCATTGGATCGACTTGTCCCCAAACGAAGAGCTCCTCGTAAGCTGTCATGAAGAGTGGATCGTCTTCTGGGAAATAACGGGTACCATGCGAGTCAAAAGTTACATTGACGTCGGATGGCCCAAGCCTGAGGCTGGGACTCGGAGGGCCTGCTTCTCTCCGGATGGCAGGAGACTCGCACTTTATTTCGGAGAAAAATTCATCATTCTTAACGTGGAAAGTGGCGAGCCCATCTTCGGACCACATGAGCTAACATTTGAAGGCTTTGGCGGTCTGTCAACTCCTCTCCTTTGGTCACCCGATGGGGTTCGACTTCTCTATGGCTGTGGGAGAGGTTCAATTTTGTGCTTGGACTCTAGGACTGGAGAGGCCAATGGTGAACCATGGACGAGCCACCAAGAATCTGTGAGGTGTCTTTCCATCTCCTTTGATGGCAAATGGCTGGCTAGTGGGTCACTTGATCGAACAATTCTCATTTGGGAGGTGGAATCTGGTGATCTTGTCGGAGAGGGACTCCGTCATGATGCACCTGTGGGTGCCATTGCGTTCTCCCCCTGCGGCGAATTCATGGCATGCGGAACGTGGGATAGGCAGATTTCAGTCCGGCGTGTCCCATGGTGGGAAGATGACGATCAAAAGGTACCACCGTTTACTGGAGTTTAGTTTCGTCAACTAACTCGAACATAACAGGTCCCCAATCCACTTCTTGATGTATGTTCTGCCAGTACTAGGTCCGCCCTGCCTGCCGTTTCTGATATACTAGACGTGTAGCTGTCAGCAGTCATTCATGACGGTCCGTCAGATATTCCTCGCGAACCTGACCTCGGTTTCCTTGATGTGAGTTGGATGCCATACATGCCGTCCGCCCAATGTTTTAATCCGACTTCTTGGCAGATGTCTGCACCCCGACGCCCCCTCCCCCCTCAAGATCGTGTGAGAGAACGTTCATCCGATGGCCTTCCCCGCGTACATAATACACCCCGCTCTTGGAGCTGGTGGAAGAGAATACCTCGGTTCTCATTTGTTCGCGCGGACCCAGTATACATGGGATGGGCACCGCCAGTAAGCCAATAATTTTCCAATCTCTTGCAAGTACTGACCGAATCTTGCCCTGCATAGCGTACCTATGTCGCCTCGAGAGAAACCGTGGATAGCAGTCCACGCTCACTTCCTCATCCGATAACTCTAGATTCCGAACAACACCCCAAATCCTCATCGGGAGATTACAGCGACGAAAGTACAACAGATACACCCCCAGACGACCTAGAGGCCAGTCAGGTCGGATGTTGTGGGCTATTATCTCGTCGGAGGACTACTAGAGTTACCCCGCCCGCAACGACCACTCGACCACTTGATACTAGCGTTCCCGCACCTACGCCTCCGCGTCATACACCCCGGGATATCTTGGATCTTCCTGCCATCATAGAAACCTCATGATACCTTGGTTCCTTTACCGTCGTTTACGAAACCAATCTGTGTTGTTTCAGTTTCGGTTGCAAGGTTTTGGGACCACGGATGGGTTGGCGGAGGCGGATCCTCCCGGAGAGCATTTCTAGGTATACATCGCAAGCTTGATCTTACCATCGATCTGAGGTACAATAGGCCATCGCGAAACATTACCGGCGAGACCAGCATCTCGCTGAAAGCTGGGTGAACGCGCAGATATCTTTCATTGGGATTGAGAGGCTTTCCCGGTAAGGCAATAGAACTCAAGGAGCGGAAGTGAAAACCGCTTTGCTGATCATTGCCACAATGATGCCAATTCAATTTGTAGACTGATCATGCACATGGAAGCATGTCGTACGCCGCAGGGAAGCAGTGCTAGCAATGATCTATGATAGTACTAACTCGATGGAGAAATGACTGCTCTAGGCCAATATCACAGCCATGCTGGGCAGCAGCTGGGGACTCGGATGGCAGTCACAGCCTCACAGGATGCCATTTCGATGACAGAAGGGGGTTAGTGGTTACGCCGTGAGTTTGTTCACCAGACGGCTTGAATGGAACTGCATATATATCTGATAACAATAGTAATCTTTTGCATCACCTGCACGATACCCCCTCCGCTGGAACTACTCATTTCTACTCCAAGTCGATGCGATTCGCCACTATTTCTCGTCTCCCCCTACTCCTTCTTGTCGTGATGATGTTGCAGGACGTCATGGCCACAGACGACTCCAAGTTGGGATCATGCGCAGATGCACTCACGAACCCCGACGATAATGATGCTCGTGTGTCCCATTCGCTACCGGAACCACTGTCAATTCGATTCTCATCGATCTCATCTTTCAGTTGATGCATTCCCAGGTTGTGTCTATTGAGCTCGAAGGTTGCAAACGCGGCTTTTCATAGTCACGGTAATCATGTGAGTTGGAATTTCCGGTGGTGCGCACTTGTCTGAGTTGTCTCTTGTCAGCATGTACATTGGACCATACTATGTAGTACTTCAGACTTCCTGATCCGAGGCAGATTTAGTGATTGAATGTAATACAGTAGTAGAACCACCAGACTATATTATTTAGTGTTGCACCGTAACCATCGGTCTCTCTCAGTTAGTCACCGTCCTTCAAGCTTCAAGAATCTCCCCCGTGTGTCCCAGAGAGAAGCGGAGACTCAGTTTCCTCCTGAGATCGATTGCCTCAGAGAACGGAGAGTTGGAAGGCAAAGGTACTATAATATTGACGGTACCAAAGCCAGGGTAAACTTGAATAGGGTCTACGATTTGTTCACCTTGCGAGTCCTAATCCAATCCAACCATTGCTCATCCATGTCTGCATACAGTTTTTCCCAGTCCCAGCAAACAAGTGTGTTGTCGACTCTATTCCCCGTGGATACGGCATCCAAGAAATCCCCTTTCTCCAACGAGTCCGTAGCAGCGCAGAGGAGTGTTTGACGAAGGTAGTTGAGACAATGTTGTATATGACCATGGGTCTTCGTAGAGTTCCGCGATTGGAACGCTTGCTGCATTTGCGTCAAGCAGTGTAGCTGGTGCGCAAAGGTGGTCGAGAAAATGCGATCGTTCGGACCCATGTGAACACGACCCTGGCCATGAGGATGTGCGACTGTGCTCCGCCATCTCCTCTGGGCCTCCTCGTTTCCCGGTTCAACCTTGAAATAAACGGAATCGTAGAGAGTCATCGCAACTGGGTCAAGACGACCCGGGTCGAAAGCGATGGGGAAGTCGTCTCCAATGTAAGCTACGAAACAACTTAGTAAGCGATTCAAACCGCGATGATGTTCGCTGTCACTCACACGGTTGTGCAGAGCCCCATAGTGCGACATATACAGAGTGGAGAAGTACAAGAGATACGTTCAACACGATAACGGCCACCCAGAGCGAGCGTGTGGTCAGTGACATCGCCTCTGTACTTTGATTACGGTGACCACCACAGGGTTTTGAGGTGGATATCGGGCTTTGACCTCCGAGTTTACGGATTGATGTGCCAGGCTAGTCTCGAGGCGATGCGCCGGCTCAAATCTCGGGAACCCCCCCAAGATGCGTGCGATCTTGCGTAGATCTGCCCATTTGCAGTGCTACAGCTCGCGTCTACGTAAATTCAGGTGCACGTTGTTGGGTTCTCTGATATTGGTGTCTCTACTGGGAGTTTGTCCGCTAATAGCCGCCTCGTACCCTGTTCGCTAGCACCGGCCTGAGATCAGACGAAGCCGCATCACACGTTCAGGTCAATGTTCCAAGCCAAGCAAGTTGGTGTAGTGATTACTGTCCTGTTCGTCGTGGTTTTGTCACTAGTATTCAACACTTTGCGTCCCCGGACGACCCGCAAAGATCATGTCAAGGTGGGAAGTTCCCTCAAGCTCACATCGAGCGTTTCCACTAAGAGTACAGAAGCTCTCATTCCAGATCCCACGGCGGGAACCTGTTGCAGCTCATCTCTACGACAGCTCCTTCTACACCCTAGATGAACCGGGGTCAACTATCTACGCGAACATGATGCCTGCCAGTGGCGGTCATCTCGTCCATATTGTCGACCCCGAACGACCGCATTCTCCCCCAGAGACATACACCGTCACGCTCTTACATCAGCTCAAATGTCTCGAGATATACCACCGGGAGTACTTGCGATATTCAGAGGAACCCTCAGCTCTCGTCGATCATTGTCTCAACTATCTGAGGCAAACCATCCTATGTCGACCGGATCTTCGTGTGGATTCCATCAAAGCGGGGAACGGAAAGGTGACTCTGAATCATGATACTGTCTGTCGAGATTGGACCGCAGTGTACGAGGGAGCGGAGAGGAATTTCGAGGAATTTCAGGAATGGAAAGCTTTGGGATCTGGATACTGAGCAGAACTCTAAACGTGTAGTGCAACGAGTACTTACTCGAGTATACTTTCACTCCAGTGGGGTTGCCGCAGTGAGTCGACGTAGTGCATATTCTGACTAGACTCGAATAGCCGAATTGGCACAGCCCGACTTATCGCCCCTTGATGTGGGTGCAGCAGAAGATGCGATCCATAAAGTTTGCTTCCCTTCAACCACACTCCGAGTCGAGGCCAAGACTGGCCAAGACTGCCCGGGTATGCATTGGCAACGCTTCACGACCACTAGCGGTACCTACCAACCAATATCCCCCGAACCCACACACCATCCTGAGGGGAACACCAGAACCGAAGAGTCCCCGATTCCAAAGGATGATGGTTTCCGCTGGGCGGCCATCATCTGCATTCTGGCCACATTGGTGAACTGTGCCATCCTCTTCTACAGCTCATACCCCCAGCCTCATCCCTATGAGACGCTTTTCTCGTCTCCGCGTGTCCCAAAGAAAGCCATACATTCTCTTCGCAGACCATCCCAATTCATCGGGTTCGACAAACTCGATCAGAAGTTCCTCGAGAACAAGTCGTTCACCAACTTTCCCATGGTGTTAGCTCAGGTGGACAAAGATTCCCCAAATGATGTCTTATGGGCGGCACTCGGCAAGCAAACAGGTATCGGAATGGTGTTCCCAAACAGCAAACAAGTTCGCATCACTCTGTCGGTGAGTTACAATTGACTTTTGGAGTACTATCGGTGTGAGGTGACCCCTGACCGCGTGGAGAAAGGTATCGTCAGTTGCACAGTTCCGAGTTCTTGAATACGGAATGGAGTTGTGCGAAATCAATATCGCACTGCCGGTCGACGGTTCTCTAGAGACGAATTCGTTATCGGATTGCGGTCTTGATATATGGAAGCTCAAGCCATCCACGGTGCTTGATCCTACCGAGCTCACGTACAACAATAAACCATCGCGTCTGGAACGGTTGGGAACGATTGGAAACGGACTCGCATGGGCTCGGAACATTACTTGCGAGACGGAATCCATCCTCACCCTGGAGCTTGCTGCGGGCGGGGCAGACGCGGAGGAGACATGCTTCATTGAGTGGGAACAAGATCGAGAGACGTTTCCTGGTAAGGTGACGAACCCTACGCTCAAGCACCTGCTGATTGATTTCTGAAGCTGTGTACATCAAGCAATACTCAACCACGGGTGGAGAAAACGATCGGCGGCGGAGGTGATTGGACATGTTACCATTAGCAGAACGGCGCTGACGGAAGGGGTACCCCGGAATGGCGGTTACACCGCAGACGAGTAACACTAGTACGCTAGTGATTGAATGAGGAATGGAACCAGAGGAGTTCCTCGTGGAATACGATTGGTAAACCACTGACATTGGGATATCAATTTAAAGCTCAGATTCTTTAATTTACTACTAGGCACGTACTGTTCGAGTTGCAGAATCGGGACACCCCGGTACTCATTCCCCGATCATGCCAGTTTTTGTGGTCATGGTGGCGGCCATTAGTACCCGATCTCGTAGAAATGTGGTAGCAGGGTGGGCGATAGTTAACGAAATCGACCATCTGGCACAGGCTGTCCATATCATTCTTGCAATCGATCTTCGAGCGAAGGGGAAGAGCGTTTTGATGTTACAGGCCCCATTGTATGCAAATTTCAAAGGCAAAGACAATGCGGGATCGGCACGAGAACGGAAGTGACCGAATATCCGTGCAAACGGCGGGCCAAGTGTTCTGTTTGCCACGATCAAAGTAACTGGTACAATTAGAAGTCTTAGATCCATGAATTCGGGAAACGAGAGGGCGTAGGTAAGATGACAGACAGGCCACCAAGGCGCTCATATCAAACTCTGAACAAAGAACACAAAGTAACAAGTCCAACGCACCACTACGATCCAAACATTCAAAAAGTCCCTCTGTAGATATCGATCCTATCACACGTAGGCTCCACTCTCCGCATTCCGGGCGACAATTAGCGTCTGCATTCTTGCCTGATCGAGAGTCGACTCAGAAGCAAAACTTCCGATTTTGGTTTCGCTTTCTTGAGAAGCCTTGGTATAGTGCGATGCCGGTTGCTTCCCAGCGTGAAACGTGGATAGCAACTGAGATTGGGTCTTTCCCGTCCACGCCCTTCCTTGCGACACTCGTAGGGTAATTAGAAGCGGTGATATGATCTTCCAACAACACAGTCAGCAAGGGGGTTCAATGGCACTTCCCATGCCGACTCGAAGGATCAGCCTTACCTCAACTTGACCCCATGATGCCAAGAACACGTATTGAACAGGATGATCGATAACGTATAGGATGAGGAAGATCAAAGACCACACTGCGTAAAGCGCAGCAGACTCGACGAGAATTGCTGTGACGGTAGTATACGGTGAAGCTTGCCCTCCAACCCGCCCTACGTGACAACGGCGGATTAATATCACGAAGCTACTCGTCTGCGGAAACGGTCTCACCTAGGCTTTTTTCAAGTCGTCGTTTGTACATTTGGAGTCGACCGACCATGAGGAGGTTGATAACGATCGCAAACGATATACATAGCGCGAAGTATGGCACCGTAACCGAAACCGTGGACGCAGACCATAGTGATTGGTTCGGGAGACAGGCTTGGATAAGACTAATCAGACTGAACGCTGCGGGCTCACGTTAGCTTGAAAAATACGTATGGACGAGCTGAACGTACCAACGTCGGCGAGAAGCAGTAGACAAGGGAACGCGATGACGGCCCAGTAGAATCTGCAACCCTGATAGAGGATGAGGAATCGCCAAAGCTTCGGAAAGTGAGTCTACGTATCTCACAAAGTTTGAAGCAAGACTTACCAGGAGCAAGTTTGTCATGATGTCGAGCAGAATGCTGCTCACGCTCCCGAAGATTGACACGGGCTCAGAGAAAATGAGCTCGTCATACACTCCAGGACCGAGCGAGAACAGCCGATGATTGACGTATGCCAGCTGTATCGTGCGGGAATTGCTCGCGGTATACAGCGTCCCGAGGATGAACATGACGGTCATGTACCCGAGGTAAATCCACGCCTGACGTCGATTGTCTCTCGCTGTCTTGTAGACAGTGTAGTAGACGCATATGCCATAGAGCGTGAGCATGATGCCATAGGCGACTCCATTGATCGTGGTGGATGCGATGAGGTTGACGGCGTCGTTGAGCAACTCGGTGGATGTTTCGTCCGGGACGCCCGAGCTCAAGCTGACGTTGAGTGACATGGTGACCTCAAGATGTAGATAGAAGACACTCAAATTGCCTGGGCGCCATTTAGCAGAGAATGTTGCATCGATACGCACATCATATCGGAGAAAAATTATTTCACCCGCCGAGGCGTAGTTCATTCATATTACCCTGTAAGGTGTTCCCTGCTGTGTCAGAAGATGCCAGCCCATCAGAAAATGGGGATAAGTTGAGCGACTTGAGCCCGAATGAGATCCGAGTCGATCGACAGAGGCTGCTAAACGACGTCCTTTTACCTTCGAAGTGAACACATGTCGTTGCAGCACCGTCACGGAAGACACTGACCTGTGTTCCACTAGGTAGTAAATGGAAACAGCACATGGGTTACCCTGCCATCCATGATCCGGCGCCTGATGTAGCGATGAGTTGCTGAATTTGTTAGCGAAACCCAGTGCACTGGGCCACTGCGACTCGGAGTCACCGACGCATAAATACCCAGGAGACACCCGCAGTGCTTACGCCCTCAAGCTTGAAGCTACTCCCACCTCACTCCAATGCACTTGACTATTGTGTCTCGTCTTCATCTGCTTCTCCTCGTTGCAGTCATCATGTTGCAAGGTGGAAGAGCTAGGCCCATAGAAGATGGTTGTGCCAACGCTCTCACGGACCCTAATCCCGATGGAGGTACGATGACTCCCTGCTGTACTCGGCGTTCGTCAACTCAAACTTGAAAATTATTCTGCAGTTGCCTCCCCAGACAGCTGCGTATATTAGGATCGTGGACGCAGGATACTAGTAGGGTGTGCGATATCAGAATATTGTCAATAGACATTTCGCCGTGGGTAAGTAACTTGGTTCCGCGACCCGGACTCCTTGACCAGTGGTACTACAAACTTTACGCTCTACTATAGTGACATCCACCGCAAGACATTGGCTGGGCCACTCTTTGTACTCCAGGACTCTTTATCGTAGTGATAGTAATAGTCATTCTTCGGATCAGATTGTACAGTCCCCGCTCCGAATTCCACGCTCTCGTTGCCCTTGCCAGTTATAATCACAATCCTGGATGATGCCATTCGTCAATTGCCTACAAAACAACAACAGCGGAAACGAGGTTGAACTCACCCTCGAAATCCTTTTCCGCAAGTAGACGTCCTCCCAGGATCTTCCCTACGTGCGTTGTGGAAAAGCCCATGCCTCTCCTTCGAAGAGCAATCAGTTCTCGCAGAGCTGGTAGTGGAGAGTGTTGGAAAGTGAAGATCTTCTCCATCGAGGATGGTCGGTTCTGGGGTAGGATGAACCCGTCGCTCTCTCTATCAACTTCAACCCCCTTCTCGCCTTTCAAGTCCGTGGTATATACACAGAGGAAGCGGCATGCCCGGAGATACGCCGCGTAGTCCCGAAGATATAGCTGTCCACTGAATAGATTGAGCTGATCGACAAGTGCCCAGGGAGGCGTCCAATCAAGGGGGATGGTTGGGACTGCATATAGCTTGAGATCATCGCAAGGAATCATTGATCTAGAAGCGCGGGGTGTGTACAGATGGAGATGGACATATTCGCTCGACCTGAGATACGGCAACAAGTGGTTGACTTCATGGGGGCTGAGAATGATCAGAAGATCATTGCGGAGTTGTTTCCTAGAGAGAATCCATTGAACAGGACGCAGATACTTGCCTCTGGTGTCGTCAGAAGATGTCGTGATCGTAGTAGAGAAGTCCTGAGTCGCCAAGACAAATGGACTCCAAATGGGTGCTTCGTCTATCGCTACAGAGGTCTTCGAGAGCGTCTTGAATACTGGACGGAGAGCATTAGACCGTGCAGGGAGGGTGCCAGTCTTCACGAATGTGACGATGTCTGGATGGATCGAGTGTACCGTCGGAGATGCTCTCGGGGGGCGTTCCACTTGCCGCTCACGCTCGATCTCGTGTATGATCTCCCTTTCTTGTTCTTCATCCATGCCTACATCGCCAAGCGACGAGATCCCCAGGCGTTCGCAGTGCTGAAGGATCTCCGGATCGGTTACAGAGCTAGAGGTCAATGAGTGCTTGGGTGCATAGAGATCCACGAGGGATTTTGCTTCTGGCTGAAGCCATTCCAATGACAACTCTGCTGAGGTGAGGTCGTTGCTGAGGAATCTGGTCCAAGCACGATATCGTGAGGCATGGTCCATCCCTTGTTGCGCCCACTGTGGAGTCCTCTGCTGGATATCGTTACAAGTCTCTCGCATTGTCCAGTGCAAAATATCGCAGGCGTTGATGATGTCGCGAGGTCCCTTTTCAGCCACAGTGCGGATGCTCTGATCAGTTTCGAGAGGTGCGAAGAACATAACAGAGTGGCCATGACCGAGCTTTCGCATCCGCATGCAGCCTGTCATGTGAATAATGAGATTCGCATGCAGTAGTAAGATGACTCGGAGATCGCAAACGTACCCTGCGCCAAACGGTCCTTGGTCACCTTGGGACCAAGTGTGACGGCCGCGCGGAATCCACGAGAAAATTTCATGTCGGTGCCTCGGGTATGGGCGTCGTCGAGGTATATGACGCATTGGTCAAGCTGTTGTGCGAATGGTGACGATAAGAGCGACTGTGTCCTTCCATCTCGTGTGAGTACTGCGAGCTCGTCATACTCGCTGAAATATATGGCAGCGGATGCAGCTGGGCTAAGCTTCAGCCACGTTGCAGCAACCTCTTGGTTCTGAAGATCCAAGATTTGGGCACCGACGTCGAGGAGCACCCGAATCTCAGGCGTCTGTGTGGCTACCAGCTGGATTAACTCAGGCGTTCGTAGTCGCTTGCCGTTCTCGTGCGCTGTTAGCATATAGAAGTTGTTCTCGGGCTGGAGAAGATATGAAAGCACTCTTGCGTTCGTTCCTCGCTGATGGTCGGGGTCGTGCTGGGTAATGGACAAAGGTAACAGATATCGACCGTCGTTAGTTCCAGAGAAGCCTAAATGATAGTTCAACCAGAGAACTCCAAGAAAGAAGCTAAATCGGAACCCACCAGTGACCAGTCGATCTCTCTTCTCTGCTAGATCCCATCCCGAGCAGGATAGTTTTGAAGGGAATTCCTTGGCTTCCTTTGGGAAGACGACCCTCGATAAGTAAAAATCGATCGTCGCTTGGTTTTGAGAGAAAAGAGGGAGAACATCTTTGTGCCATTGCTCCGACGACGTGATATTGATATTGCTCAGATTTCGAAGAAGGCCTGTCACCGAAGGATTGTCTTGAACCCAGAAACCGTATTCGATGGATGGATCGGCTTCGTTGAGTAGAAGTTCAAACGAAAGCTTGAGCTGTTCTTCGGTAAGACCGCGATAATAATAGGAAAGACATGTGAGGATGATAGCGACGTCTGGGTGTCCGAACTCAGCTCTTTGGGCAGGAACGTCTTTCGCCCGATACGGGACGGCGAGCATGGTACGCTCCAGAGCAAGACCGTAGTCCACTCGCCACCGACGGTCCTTGAACGCGAATGCAAGAATGCCGTTGGCCAAAAGACCACGCAAGAGCAGTAGCCCATTCCAAAGAATGCTCCGTCCCGAATATGCCTGAACGACCTCGGCGGTTGCGAGCGAGACCTCCCTGCGTGATATGAAGTCGTAAATTGGATTCCTGATCTCCGAACGTAGGTGCTCGAAGCTGAAATTTGGCAGGAGTCCTTCTATCACGTCTTGTGCGATTCGACGTATCAACTCTTCTCCAGCGCCATCTTGTAGGATGCGAAAATGAGGGAATGCTCCGGCGGCATGGCCTTCAGACTCGTGCACGATTCCGAGGGGGAACAAACCGCAGAGGGAGGGTGCGTGGTTCTTGACGAGATTCAGTATTTGCTGAGTTGTCGTCCATCTCTCAGGAAACCCTTCCATGGGCTGTTGAGGTCCGATGGTGTATAAGAGCTGGTACCGGACGTGAAGTATCTCGTCACTCTCATCGAGGATGTCTCGGGAATGTGAGTAGAGCCATTTTTGCAGCTCGAGCAAACGGCCAGCGAGTCGACTTTCGCTCGTCCGGGAAAGTTGCTTTTCCACGCTCACAAGCTTGAGTGAGAGGATATGCTCGGGTTGGACGACCAGAATGCCACGTTCCTTCATGCACTCTTCCATGACGGAGTGCAAGGTAGCCGCCTGAGCAGAATTCAACTCGAGGGAGCGAGAGAAGGGTAGGTAGTAGATGGGTCGATTGGCGAGTCCACCAAGTCGATCGACGAGAAGTTGGAACATCTGGGTCGTCAGAGCCTTTGGGACGATGACTCGGACCATCTGATTGCTGTCTGCAAGAACAGAAGCGACGATGGGGACAATTACGGATGATTTCCCTTCGCCCATGTGAAGTTGCATGGTCGTATTATCGTTGGAGTGAGGTGAGATCATCTGTAGGGCCACATCTGACTGAATGCGTCGAACAAGGAAGTTGCCTTGCAACTGATCATATGGGGGATGAGTAGATGACTTCGCTTATGGAAGAATACTGGGTACCTGGATCAGCAGCCAATCTGGATTATGCTCTGCATCCCACCCATCGCATCCTGGGTTCTCCAACTCCCTGCAGAACTCCTCGTTGAGGTTAGTTGAGTGAAGTCGAATGAGTCTCCTAGCCCGCTGAACCTCCAACGCAAGCAGCGCCAGCCGAACCAGGCATTTCTTCCAATCTTCTGGCAGAGTAATCGTTGAGGTGGAGGCGAGACATTGGAAGAGGACGTATGTCGTTATACGTGGCCATTGACCAGAAAGACCGAGGGCTTGTTCGCTACTAGTGTTCGGACTCGGACCCAATACTCCTCGGAGACATTCGACACCTTTCTCGAGACTGGCTCGGCATCCGTCGTAGTGTGACCTGAGCATCTCGGTCGTGTACCTTCCTATGGCTATGGGAGCCTGAGGGATGTCACGGCCGAAGTGTTCTGCACTAGTGCGTAGATCAGAGGCATATTGGGTCTGAAACTGCGTTTCTGCGCGATGCTGGAAAGCAGTTACCAAGCTGCTAATCGCGGCATTGTCGGAGGATGACGTTGCTTCGGCACTGCCGCAAAACCGGGGTAATCTGGGGTGGGACGGCAATGACGGTGCTGGTCGGGCAAAGAGTTGATCTACTGTGATCAGCCATGACGAGCGGGGGAGCGGTCTTCGAGACGGCGCGAATTTGTATTGCAAAGAAGGTGCTGAATGGCCCTGCGAATGTACGGTGTTCAATATCTCCTGGACGCGCATTAGATGCTCCGTGAACTTGAGGTTTCGATAACAGCTAGAGAAAATCTTCCTCAGTTTGGACATCAAGTTCGGCATACGATATAGTTGCGCATCGAGTGAAAACTGTGGGGGGGTTTCGGATGGCCAAGCCTCGAGTAAGGTGTCGACGAGGGTGTCGACGTCCGAGCTTCGTCTGTCATTCCATAACCTATGCCGACGTTGCATCAAGTCCCTGCGACTCTCACCATAGTGAGATGGAAGGGAGCTCTCGGGGCTATCTTCGAAGGAACGCACGGAGTCCAGAACACAACTGCGTAAAGTATTACGACCCGGAGCACACCCATCCGAAAGACTGTAGGAAGGAGAGTTCGGTGGATCTTCAGAGCGGAAATCGGGGTGGGTTGCGAATGCTATGAACGTGGGGACGAGGTCGTTGAGTATCGGGGAGCCATATGCCATGGCGGGCAGTGAAAAGAGCAGCCGAAATCGGTCGCTTTCAGCACTGCTACGCAGTTGATTGTACGCCTCGATCCATATCGAAGAAAGATCTGGGTTTAACCACGAGCTGTTGTATTGTAATGATAGAGAAGCTTTCCCCTGCACGCTTTCCTTCCATGATTTCACCATGGCCGATATATCCTGGACCCTTGACATTTTGGTCGACCGGTGGTAAACTGCGTACGCCGCTTGGTAAGCACGGTGTTCTCCCGAGGCAGACTCCACGGAATCTCTGCCTTGATACGTGACGTCGTAGTCCTCCTTCGAGGTCAGTCTAGATAAGTCGCACGGGAGTAGGTACGCCGCGCGTAGCGCACCACGCTCCAACAGGCGACTGTCGCGCTGCGGGAAACCATGGAATAGATGCGGTTCGCTGTTCTGCTGGAAGGGGCGGACAATGTCGAAGTGATCCTTGATAGCTTTTGCTGCAGTGTACAACTCGGGATGTTGCGACGTCTCGGGAAGATTTTGCCAATGTATGCTTTGCATAGTGGGAATGGAATGTAGTTTGCGCGAGGGGCATAACGATGCGATCAAACCCAAAAGGTGTGCATCACGAGGTTCAACCTTCATGATTGATCGACATCCGGCGGACCGAATCAGGGAGAGCGCCTCTTCCGTACCGGTCCTGCCCGTCAACGGGTCAGTGTTACACCCGCCGCTGGTTAGCGCATGTAGGTAGGCACGATACAGCTTATTTGTCAGGTTGACGGTCCCTGTCAAACATCCGAGTTCGCGATCGACGCGATAGGTCTGATAAGTGACAGATTGAAGGAGGGGATGGAGGGTGTCGATCTCAACTCGGACGTGATGGCCGTCCTGAGCGAAAGTTACCTCGCCATCAGGGATGAGGACACATCGAGGCATGAGGGAGTCGGGCTCGAGCTGGTGTTTGGGACGGAGGACGAGTTGGTTGACGAGGCCGAACAGCGTGTCCACTGACTGGTTCGAGTCGTAGACCATGTCGCGGAGGTTGCGAGATTGGAGATCCCCATCCCCATCAACAAAGAAGGATAAACCATAGCGCGGTAATGTGACCGAAATTTGCTGTAACGGCACGTTTTGGGTCGAGAGGACCGAGGATGTTGACACCAAGAGATTTTCGGGGACGTCAAGCGGCTTCAAAAGACTTGCAAGCGCGGTCCAGGTTGGGCTTCGGATGTCCAGAAGGCGCTCATGACCTTTCCGCATATAACATCTCCCAGGGGAACAGTCGATTTCCCAATTGTCTGGGGAGTGCTTCCAAAGCATATCCAGACGGCGAATCTCGATGATGGACGTCGATAGATTCAGCCAATGAGCATGACCTTTGACGAGCACTGCTGGCAAGTCATGTTCTAGCTTTTCCTGTGGGATCAACTCGATGATGTTGGTCTCCTTCTCGTGGTTTGCTCGTATCACGAGGTCGTTGCCCCTCAAAGAGAAGTGCACCTGCGTAACATGCTTGGTATCTGGAGTGCATTTACCAATAGACCAAATGTGCCCACCTGATGTCCAGATATCAAACCTCGTGTCGAGAAAGCCATGTCTGGCATGTCACTGGGTACAACGTCGACCACTTGCTGCAAGAGATGGTCGGTCACCTTTCGTATGAGGGACACTCTGATACGTACCTTGCCAAAGATGAGACAGAACACCGGATGACGTGAGATTGCATCTGGCAATCTCTTCAATGGTTTCCCGTCTACCAGAAGAGATCCATCAAGCAAGTTAAGGTGAACGATTTGTGAGCGCTGACTCTCGGTCGCTGCGGTCTCGCATGCGAGCCAACGTGCATTCGGGTGCTGCATTTGCTCCCACCTAGAACCGGGTCGGTATCTGGACCAAATTCCACAAATTGCACGGTCTATGCCCTCTTGTGTCGTATCAAGCTCTAGGATGTCGCTCAAGATATCCTCAAGAGCGAGGGAGAGACGTCGGTCTTGCTCAACGAGCAATTTGGAAAACATGGAAAGAGTCGAGAGGTCGCTTGGGGTGTTGTCGTGCACATGGATAGCGCAGGAGAGCAGTGCCTCCACAGCTTCTGGTGATCGGAGGAGTTTTGGGATGACAGCAGCATTGACATCAAAGGTACCGCGACAAATGGCGGCCATATCGTGCAAAAGCCAGCATAGTTCTGTATCATCGGGTGGGTTCGTAAGTTTCTCCGAGAGCTCCTGCACCCAGCTGAACGTCTTCTCCCGTACAATTTGAAGGAGTGAGACAGCCATCTCCGTAACGCCTTCATCCAGGCTCGATGCAAGTAGACGGCCGATCAAGTACGAAATGGTGCTCATGGTCACTCCCTCCAGCCAGTTAGCCTCAACTGCTGTCACAAAGCTGTGGAGTTCTCCAAGAAGCGCATAGCAAAACGACGCCTCTTGTATATCCTGGTGCCAAATCATCTCCCCTGCATCATTGAGAGGGCCGACTTGAGCAGCTGCTTGAGCGAGCAAGCAGTGGATTTCCGGACGCCGGAAGCTCAGCGTCCGATCGCGAAGCTCTCGCAGGATGTTAAGCCATTGAAGCGAACCTCCACTCCGTAGATGTCCGAATGCGATGAATTCGTGGATAGAGAGCTCCTTGTGGCAGTCTACCTGGTTAGCCAAGACTTCGTTGGACGTATGAGAGGTGCCATTAAGGTATCTTTGCAGGTTATGGTAGGGCCCGATGTGCAGCTCATAGGTGCAGGAACGTTTGATACCGGCGCTACCCAGAGCATGCAAAATTGGAGTTCGAGAGCGGGTATCGCAGATATGAAACTGGAGGTCATTGCGTAGGCAAACCTCATCCTGCTGAGCAGGTATAGGCTGTACCTCCACGATGGGGGTCGCATACAAACCAAGGGAGACGAACGATCTCGGGTGCTTGACAAAGTAGGGATGTAGTGCACGGTATTCATGAAGCAAGACAGAGAGACTCTTTGAAGTGAGGGATGGGGGACAATGATCAAGAAGGAGGTGGAACGTGGCAGAGCGCCACATGTTGAATGGCAGAGGTGGATCCAATTCGAATACAATGACCGCAGCGCGAAGTGGTTCGGTTGGCAACGGCCACATGTGCACCTCTATTTGCATCTTCCGGGTAGGTTTTTCAAGTTGGCACTTGTAGCACCGTGCCTCGTGATATTCTTCGCCGTCGTCATCGACCGCGAACTCGTGCTCGGCATTCGCGGCAGCTTGTCGGAGCTCAGCACGCAGAGCATTGGCCTGCTCGAGCTCAGCAACTTTGAGCTCCACTTCGTGTTCTGCGGCCTCTTCAATTCGAGCCTTTAAAGCCTGATGACGCGAGGATTTGGCGTAGTATCGAACGGCGAAAGTGTGGGTAAAGACGCTCTCCGAAAAGACGGACCCATGATGGGAGCTAGCATGGCGACCGGAGAGATACAGGCATGCACAGCGAAGTCTGTGGACAGTCGCGCGCGTCCGAACCAGTAGATCCTCCAGTAAACTGATAGGAATTTCAGGGGTGTATTCGGCGAGCATTGGAATCGCTGTAACAGATAGTTTATCGAGGGCAATCCAAAGTTCGATCATTGTGAGGAGCATAATGGACAGATGCTCGGGGTGATTCGCATACGTTCGTTTCGCGCAAGAGGAATACTTGTTCGCGAGAATCTCGAGCTCCACACATGCTTCATCGACGTCCGTGATGCGAGTAACCCAAGCATCAATTCCCTGTTCAACTGCTTGCTCGACATCGTAGAGAGTGACATAGGGGTCGGCTCGGTATGCTTCTTCAAAGAATGTCCTATCTGCGTCCAAGAAATCGTTGAGGGTGCCTCTCGGATGATGGTTAGGCTGGAAGTGAGTATTGGTAGGATGGGGGAGATGGTTTGAGAGAGAGTTACGGATGTAATCGCGACTGTCGAGGAGAGAGAGCCGGCTGTCCTGAACGATGTCGAGATGGGAAGGGTCCCAAGATGGGGATGCACGTTGGGCATCCTGCACATCTTTCCACCTGTTCTCAAGGACTGATCGAACCCTGTCACATATCTGCAGCGCCGTGGATGAGAGCCATTCGGGTGCGGAGGAACCAAGCTTCGCTAAGCGTCGGCCGATTTTGGTCGACATGCAGTGGAGGATGTTGTTGGAAAGGTCCGTATCAATGACTTTCTCGGCGAGATTGCACGCGAAGAAAAGCATGAATTCCTTGTAGGAATCGAGGCCAAGAGCAGACCGCTCGAGAGATGTCTGCAAAACAACTTTGATGAGAAGCCAGAGGCTTGACCGCCGCCAGGGGGATGAGGAGTTGTTGCCAACTACATCGTCACCCACGCGTTTGCTAATCCGATCTATCTCAGCGGGGCGACCGACTGCGCGTAAGATGCCGGTGAGTAATTCGGTGGTGTAACGAGGATGAGTAGTTGCAGCAACATCGAGGACGTCTTCATGCATATGGGATAGGAAGTTTGAGAGTTCGGATGTGAACGTCGCATCCCCGAAAACGTCGTTGGGAATCTCGATGGCAGGGCCAGGATACGAACAGATAAGTTTTCCTCTCGCAGCCATGACGGCGCCAGCCTTCGGAGACACTTCCATGGACTCGCAAAGTGTTGCGTGCTCTTGTTTCCTGAAGATAACCCCCGCGTTCTGGGCACGAATGAGAAACGTAAGGATGTCTGTATCTTGTCAGTTATGGGATTACGACGGAGCTGAGAACACTACCTCCGGTTCTCATTCCGCTGAGCTGCGACATAACTCGATGATGTTCCAATCTTTCGAACTGGATGGCGGCGTGGAGATTTTCGAGCATTCTTGTGATTTTGTTCCACTGGGGCACATTGGCGCTGCTGATGTGTTCGGTATAAGCACGGGCAGCAGCGCAAACTGCCTCAGTCAAAGAGGAATCGTTGCGAACTGTGTAATCATCCCCGTCCGGGAGACGGAGAGGACAGAACACGTGAGTAACTATGTACTCCAGAGGCATCTTTTGAATGAGCAAGAGTGGACAGTCGGAATAAGTGATAAACTCGGTTGAGTGAGACTCGAGGGAGGGCGAACAGCGGCAGAGAAAGAGGCCAAAATATAACGATACCAAATCATTTTCTGTGGTGGAAAATTGTCGCAAGCTGGTGTCCAGATTGAGCTGAATGGAGTCGCACAGCGGAAGGTAGGAGACTCGGCATGCGATTCAACATAGGAAGCAACTACGGGTGTGGATCGTGAAGTTCTTCTGACTGTATTTGGGGGTGCGGGATTGAACCTACAAGTAACAGATTCATCACAGAAGAAGTTCAAGTTATCTGCGAATCGGAAGGGACTCACATGAATGTCAGTGGTCAACGTGCTACTGTAACCTTGAATTCGAATGCGTCTAGCCTCGACCCGCATATGCGCTTGAGTCCTTCAGAGTCGCTGGATCACGATTAATTTGATACCTCGAGTCTGAAAAGGACCGTCGGTGGCAGTGGCAACACGAACTACGAAGGCTTGAAGTTTATGCCCCATGAAAATCGGACATGTCCGCGAAGTAGTTGGGCTACTAGCGAATCTAACAGATGATCAACTATCATCAACTATCAACTAATCAACTAATCAACTAATCAACTAACTAACGCGCGACGAAAAAAGCACATGACCTACCCGGCGCTTATTTCGCTTGCGTCGGCAAAGGCCCAAACCATGTGGTTTTTCCTTTTTGGGCTCTCTCGCGCACTCGAGCACTCGCGCACACAGTGCTTCCTTTTCGGGCTGTCTGGGGCATTGCAAAGCACAAGCCCACTGCCCAACCTCTTCTCTCCCTCTCTCCCTCTCTCCCTCTCTCCCTCTCTACTCCTCCTGCTCATTTGTCTCATTGTATACGCGATCCACAGCGTTAAGTGGTGCCTCGGGTCATTACCTAAGATTTCCTTTTCATTTCCCTCGACACCTTTAGAGGAGCCCCTAGGAAGGGCAGATTTGTGTCTTGGCTACATACTGATTTTCGCAGTCCTCTCACTTGAGAGTGATTAGTCCACACTGGGGTCGTGCCTGGTTTGTGAAGGACGACTGGGAGCCACTGTGGTCGCGCAGTCCCAGGCTGAGTCTACGTAGCATCACGGTAGTTTGAAATAGTGATTTTCTTTGCTTACTGTTAGGATAGTCCAGATCGGTGATTGACTGGATATCCGCCAGGAAGTGGTAGATAGGTCGCTGAGAGACCTGGACCCCTGGTTTTACTACGGCCTTTTTTTTTTACGTATACATCAATATTAGATAGAATCATGTCAACTCCTCCAACCTCGCCACAACGTGCACAAAATGCTGGTCGCCAAGCTGAGCGGGATCAACGTGTTTTGGGTTCCCCACCATTCCATCGGCAGCCATATCGGCAACCTCCTTCACCTCCACATAATGCACCTGCTGCATTGCTGGTAAGTATTTCATCTGGCTATTTTGTATTATCATATTTTAATTATGCTTGCATAGAACTATCCTCCCATCCCAATACACCAGTATCCCGGATTACCCCGCAATTCAATAGAGCATCATGAGGTTCAACGTGCATGGCGTGCTCATCATCCTCAGCCTGATGGTCCACAATTTCCGCCACCACCCATGCAACCAGCATATGGTGGAGGCCGTGTAAATTATCATCAAAACCTGATGGAAAATTTTCAGCATGCACATGAGGAACGTGTTCGAAACTGTAATGCTAGGCGTAGGCAGCAATCTCCAAATCCACCCAACTTCGCTGTTGAACAGGGGCAGCATCATGTCGAATTGGAGCGTATTCGCCAACAGCAACGTTTGCAACAGCAAGTAGTTTCTCAGGAAAATGTTCAGCGACAGGTGCATGGACAAGCAGTAGTGGAGCGTGAAAGAGTTCATCAGCAAATAGGATTGGAGGAAGCAATTCAATTGCAACGGAATCGAGAACAAAATGAACAGCAATTAGTACGAGATGCACTTTATAGAGAGGACGATCAGCTCTCTCAAGAGCAATACCTGGAGGATCGTGCTCGGAACAGAGGACAGCCTGGGCCTGCTCCCGGACCTCCAGACTCTGATGATAGTAGTTCAAGTTCCGACTCTGATGATGATGGCCATAACAATAGGCCATTATTTCCTCCACCTGGCAACAATCCTCCACCTGTTCGACTACCTCCTGGTGGACAATCATATGCTGAGCCTATACAAACCCATTATCTTGGCCCTATGAATGTAGAATGTCCTAACTGTCATGCCTTGCATTTTGACTGTGAAAAGCTTAGCAAGTCTACACGTGCTCGAAAGCTATTTGGAATGTGCTGCTTGGAGGGAAAAGTGCGGCTTCGTCCACTTCCTGAGTGGCCACAGGAGCTTCAGAGGCTATATCAAAACAATCGGGAGTTTGTCAACAATATACGCCAATATAACAATACATTCGCATTCACTTCTGTTGGAGTTGAGGTTGATCGTCATACTGTTCAAGGTCCTGGCCCAGCTGCATTTCGTATCCATGGAGGGCTTTATCATTTGATGGGCAGTTTATTGCCGAATGAAAATGAAGCTCCGACCTTTGCACAGCTGTACATTCATGATCCCATTGAGGCAGCAATAATTCGTCGAGAACGCAATCGTAATCTTGATGAAAATGTCTTACGAGAGTTGAATGACATGTTGACAAATCATCATCCCTATGTCAATGTGTTCCAACAAGCTTATCGGGTCCTAAATCATAGACTGGGTCAGGGAGGCAATCAAACTGATCTCCGTGTACGGTTGCACTACAATGAGGCAACAGATGCAAGAAGATACAATCTGCCAACTGTCAATGAGATTGCTGCTGTAATTCCTGGGGATGGCACAGAAGTTGTAAATGAAAATCGTGATATCATTGTGCGTCTTGAAGGAGGTGGCTTACGACGATTTAGCCATCTTCATCGTGCTTACTCCACATTACATTATGTTCTACTATTTCCAAAAGGTGAACATGGCTGGCACCTTGGCCTGGAGATGCATCAAGAGGAGGGCAGCCGAAATCGCTCAAAACATCTCACACAAATTCTTTATTATGCATATCGCATTCATGTTCGTCCACCCCACATTGAGCCAAGGAATCTCTTCTATGGTGCCCGATTATTCCAGCAATATATTTGTGATGCTTGGGCTTCTGTAGAGCAATCTAATCTCTTTTGGGTTGTCAACCATCAAAAAGAAATCCGTGCAGATCTTTACAGTGGTTTAAGAGATCGTGTCGCACAGAATCCTAATGTCAATCTTCAAGATACTGGCCGCAGTATTGTTCTACCCTCTTCCCAGTAAATATAGTATATACAGAGGTGCTTAGGAATGTACTGAATGACTGAATTGTTATTTTTTCTCTTTGCATATTTGTAGATATGCTACACTAATATATGAAAAATTTGCTGCCTGCTGCCTGTGCCAACGGCACAACGGGTGAAAGCTAGTAGCATACAAATGGACGATCCTCGTTCTTTTTTTTTTTTGGACAAGCGATTTTATTGGGTAGCCACTGACAAGTCTAGCTCTACTCAATACGCTAAGGCGGGTTCCACCATGGTGGTTCCCGGTCCGAGGAAAAATGCTCTTACGCACACCCTGAGATTCAGGGGGTGTGGGACTCGTGGACTGCCTGGTTTCCCCGGTTCAAAATGGGGGTCCTGTGCAGTTTGATACCCACTAAAACCTCTAAGTTTGTTGCCCAATCCTGGGGTATGGATTCTGGGTGTTGTAGTATTTTTGACCACGTCTTTTTTACCCTAGACGTGGTTTTGGTATTCCTTCTATTTTTAGCTAATCTTCGGTCGATATCGATCCTTTGGTGTATCTTATCTTCCCATCTTGTTATTATTGTTTGTTTGGTTAAGTGTTTGTTTCCTATAACTCTTCTGCATCTTATCGACCAAATCATATGGGCTGATTCCGTTATCAGTATTCTTTGTAGGCGTATGTTTGATGTGTCGTTCTGGTTCGGTTGACCATTCTCTGTTACGAACGCTCAGTTCCTTATCCTAGTCTTTCCTAGACTTCACTACGCTTACTACGTTTCTCTTTCACTTTTGGACTTAGTCGCTTTCTCCCCCTTTTCTGTTATCTTATCTTATCAAGATCACATCACGTGACCTGCTGACATCAGCTAGGTCTAGCCGTTCGCTTACGTAACGTGGCTGTGTGTGGCTGTGCATCTTCCCCACTGTTCATGACTCATACCGAGTCACCATGACTCAGACTCTTAATGACTCATTATGACTCACCGTGACTCATACTGACTCACGCTGACTCATCTCGCTTCCTAGTCATATACGCTATTGGCTGTTACTCGCCATGACTCATATCTAGTCATACCTAGTCATATAGTTAAGGTTTAGCCACAACATGTACAAACACTGTCAATAGTATATAAACCCGGGTTGACAAGCACTGGACTCCCCAGTCTTGTTCTCCTGGAGTTTCCTCTTCTTTAACTTCATGGGCCAAGCGCTCCTGCTTGCCTAGTCTGATCCTCAGCTCTAGTTACTGAGTTGATGTGGTTTCGCTAGGGCATGTTGTCTGATGATAGCGCTAGCTCTTGATTGAGTTGAGTCGTTTCATTCTCGTTCCATGGTGTGAGCGAGCCAGCTCCGAGGATCTGGCTTATCGAGGGTTGTGTCCACTCCTCTAGGTTCCCAGGCCATATTTGTTTGACCGCCACCCATATTGTTATTCGTTCTGGGCTCGGGCATTTGGTTAGGATGTGTTCGAGGGATTCTACTGGGTCGTCGCAGAGTGAGCATTTTGTTCGTTGTTTGTATCCTGGTATTGATGACCAGTAGTTCCCTATTCGTAGTGTGCCGTTCATTGCTCTATATATGAAGGCTTGGATTGGTCGTTGGATGTCTGGGTGTCTGATGTTTCTCCAAAGAGTTGTGTCTGTTTCCAGTGAGTTCGTGTGTTCTTTTAATCTGTGTCTTGTGATGTCTAGGTTCATTAGCGTTGTTCTGGTGTACGTGTGTAGGTTCAATTGTGATATCGCTTGGTATGCTGTTGCTTGTGTTATGGTAGCTAACCTTGCTTCTTTGGCACTGAAGTTTTCGGGGACGGATAGGTCGATCTCGTCATGTCTTTCTTTTCTTGCCCCTTCGTTTGCGAGGCGGTCTGCTCCCTCGTTTCCTTGGTTTCCGTTATGACCTTTAATCCATTGGAAGGAGGTGGGTGCTGTTACGCTTGTACCGGGTAGGTCAAAGCGTAGACATAAAAGCCTAGTCAAAGACAAGGATTTCAAAGGTAGCCTAACGATGGGATGTCCACGTTGAGGCCTAGCGTCCGTTCAAGAGTGGGACGGTGACTCTCAGAGGGTTCAAAGGAAGCGAGGAATGACCAAGCTAGATTGCGTAGGTCTAAGTTAAGGTTACAAGAGGAAACTCGAGGGTTTATATAAGTGAAGAAACAAGTTAAGGGTAGGCATAGAACAAGGTAGAATATGTAAGAACAAGTCATGACGAATAGGAATGAGTCATGCTCGGTAAGCATGTGAGTCAGCGATGACGAAGCGTGGAAGGTGAAAGAACATTAAGGAATGTTCGCTGACTAAAGCAAGGTAAGAGATAGAAGGCCTAGGCAGGACTCGAACCAGCGACTAGGACTTAGTACAAGGTAATGGGAAAGGAAAGAACGAATGATCATAACAGGTGCTGTCCTTGTTCTTAGGGTGTATGCTGCTTTTTGGAACCATTCTTTATTACTTATGTTGATCCATCCTATGTCTTCCCATTCTTTTAGGTGTTTTGTGAGTCCGTCTATTGCGTACATCGAGTCAGAAATTATTGTGAGTGGTTTGGTCGGTTCACAAAATTTCTAGTGCAGCGGTGATCGCTGCTATTTCACCTGTCTGGTTAGATTGGTTTTGTCCAGGGACTCTGATAGATTTGTTTTTAGGGTGGTTATCTCCGAGCCATACTCCTGCTCCGCATTTCACATCCATTTTCCTGTTGTTTATGCTCGATCCGTCCGTGTATATTATTACTGTCTCAGCTGCTTCCCCTCTTTCAGTTTGGGTTTTTTGGATACGGTGTGCTGGTTCTTGTGTCATGGTCTTAGTCGGTTGTAGTATTCGAAAACATTCATTTAAGGAGTTCCTTGCTGTTATCGTCGGATCGAAGGTTATTTCGTCTCCTTTGCTTAGTCGTGCTCTGTGGTTTTTCTCTTTCCGTCTATGTGTTAGTGTGAGTTCATCTTTTGGGGCGGTGGTGTATGGGTCGTACTTAGGGTCTAGGCTCCCTGTTATGTTCCTCGCTAGGGTTGCGCATCGGTGTGGGTTGGTGCATCCTTTCCGATGGTCTCTTCTACATTGTTTGCACTCACAGCTTGCTTGTGGTATGTGCTTTGAGTCCAGGTGAGTTAGTCTTTTACATATTCTTGTTCAGTCTTTGACTCTTTCTGCCCGGTGAGTCGTTTTCAGGCAGGCGGTTTTTGTCTTATGGTATAATCGGAGGGGAACGCCTATGTGATACCACGCTGGTAATTGTCGTTTTAGTGCTTTAGATAACTTAAGTGGGGCGAACGTGAGGTTCCATCTGTTCGCGGTTTTCAGCAATGAGATTACTGGTCGTGGGATTTGTTTTTTGGTTCTCGGTTGACGGCCTGAAGGTTGTAGGGTCGTTAAGAATGTGTTTATGTCTTTCGGGTTTCTTATACCTTCTTTTTGCACGCAGTTTATTATAGCGTCTGTTGCAAAGATCCATGTGGGACGTTTCGTGGTATCGCCGAGGTACGTTTTTAGCCATACAATGTCGATCACCTGGTTCCTCAGCAGACACAATTGTCACCCTCCCACGCAAATAGTCACATATGATACCACTCGCCAACAATTACCATTTCAATCACTATGGCTCCGTGAAAGTTGAAGATGATCAGTAAATACGCTTATCAGACCTTACTATGGTAGTTATTATAGAACTTTATAGTACTCAATATCGCTTTCAAAAAGCTATATAGTAATCTGAGAGTTCCCATAGTACTTTATAAGTGCTCTATGTCACTTGCAGAATAATATATAGTAATATAGAAGGTCCTATAGCAACCATAGCTCTATATAGATAAGACCCCTTCTATATAGGGAAATGGTTTTTCCTGATGCTGGCGTCTAGGTTCAGTAGGTTTATTCCTCCTTCCGTTCGGGCTTATGTAGATGGTTCAGGCTTAGGCCTGGTGAGATGCGTTCCCCGTTCCATAGGAAGTTTCTTATTATTCTTTGTAGGGTTTGCCTAATTTGGTTCGGCATTCCTTGTGCTTTCGTTAGGAACTGGGTCATTCCGCCTACTATCATTTGTATAATCAGTCTCTTTGCATCGAGCGTTGGGTGTGATGTATTCCATCTGTCTAGGGAGTCTTTTACTTTGTTGATTGTTATCGTCCATGTTTGTGCTTGATCTAAGTTATTGCCTATCTATGCTCCAAGGATTCTGGTTGGGTGACTGTCTTTAGTGATTCTTATTCCGTCTCTGAGTGGTGTATCGTCTGGGTGGAGTTTTTGTGTTTGGGCTACACGGTCCCGATGGTGTTTGGTCCCTATTGGTATTATTTCTGTTTTCTCTATGTTGAATTTCGCTCCAGATGCTATGCACCATTTGTTTAGTATCTTTTCGAGATTATCGTATTTATCTGATTCTGATAGGTATACCGTTGTGTCATCTGCGTATAGGTATACCGTTGTGTCATCTGCGTATAGGTTGACTATGATTTTTGATTTCACGTGGGGATGTTGAAGCCCTGTTACGATCACTACCTGCCCCTATCCTTTTCCCTTGTCTCCGTCTCTCCCCGAGTCCTTCCTTGACTTCCCCGAGTCCTTCCTATCACCTAGACGCTTGATCTACTTCATTGATCCCTTATCCGCAGTCGGATCTTGTTACGATCGCCCTATTCTTTCCTCTTCTTTCCTTGTACTAAGTTCTAGTCGCTGGTTCGAGTCCTGCCTAGGCCTCTTATTTCTTGCTTGCTTTAGTCAGCGGATGTTCTTCGATGTTCTTTCACATTCCATGCTTCGTCATCGCTGACTTGTACACTTACCAAGCATGACTCATTCCTATTCGTCATAGCTTGTTCTTACACATTCCGACCAGTTCCATGCCTGCCCTTAACTCGTTCCTCTACTTATATAAACCCTCGAGTTTCCTCCTGTAACTTTAACTTAGACCTACGCAATCTAGCTTGGTCATTCCTCGCTTCCTTTGAACCCTCTGAGAGTCACCGTCCCACTCTTGAACGGACGCTAGGCCTTAACGTGGACATCCCATCGTTAGGCTACCTTTGAAACCCTTGTCCTTGACTAGGCTTTTGTGTCTACGCTTTGACCTACCCGGTACAAGCGTAACAAAAGGTCTAAGTTACCCTTGAAGGCTACCTTTGCTGTAGACCTCCACCATTTCTCAACGACCTCGCCTCGACACCTCTCGCTGGGGCCTCCCACGAGAACCTGCTACTCCACAGAACCCCGAATCTTCTGACTCGGGCTCACCTGAAGAGGAACATTCCTCTAACCCCTACGACACCTCTGATCTCTACGACGACGAACCAGTCCCTACCCAGGAGGAACAAGAAGAAACCCTTCACCTCGCCCACGAATTTTCCTCGGTCGTATCCATTCCACAAGTACCTATGCCACCGTCGCCTACTCCTGTAGCTCGAAGAGCTCCACAATTCCCTGCGTCGCCTGCTCCCCCACGAACTCCATCTTCTTCTACTCCTTCCCTTCCCGTACCAGCGTTCGCACTAGGAGCGTACCAAATACCCCCACCTCCTACCTTCGTAAACTCCACCCCCATGACTACTTCCAAACCCACTGAACTCCGCATCGGAGCCCCTGACGCCTTCGACGGTTCCTTCGAGAAAAGCACCGCCTGGATGAACTCCATCCAGTTCTACCTCGCAGTCAACGGTGATGTATACAACACGGATTCCAAGAAGATCGCCTTTGCGTTATCCTATATGTCCAAAGGATCAGCCGCCACTTGGGCCGCCACCTTCCGCCGCAAAGCCATCGCCGGCGCTACTGTCACAATGGGAACCTGGACTCAGTTTATCACCGACTTCGAAACCGCGTTCAAACACCATGATACCGTAGGAAACGCCGTCGCCTGGCTTTCCACCAAACGGATGAGACCTCTCAAAAACGGAGAACATTCCCCCCCCCTCTCGGAATTCATCTCGAGTTTCCAAAACCAAGTCGCCTTATCCGGCATCACCGATAACAATGTCCTAATCGGATACTTCTCTGCAGGGATACCCATCTCTCTTATGAGACAAGTCAACGGCATGGATACTGTTCCTACCACGATCGAAGATTGGTATAAACGAACCACCCAGTTCCAAACCCAATGGGAACACGCCAATGAGATCGCCAATCGTAACCGCAACCCAGCCAAACCGTTCCGCCCGTTCTCCTCCACCAACAACTCCACTCCCGCCAGAGACCCCAATGCCATGGACGTCGATGCCATCCGCATATCCAAACTTACTCCTGAGGAGCGGAAACGCTGCCAAGAGAAGGGACTCTGTTTCCGTTGCAGGAAAGGAGGACACCGGTCCAACGCCTGCCCTGAGTTCTCCTCGAGCCAGAAAAACCCAAAGAAGGTTCAGAAGGTTGAGGAAGAGATCCCCTCGTTGATCGAGATGGAAGACGACGAGGATGAAACCACCGTTCGAAAAGTAGCCTTTGTCACTAAGGGTTTTTAGACCGGGAAGCTCCGCCGACGCAAGCTTCCCCAGTCACGTGTGCACCTGTACTTGTAAAGTCGCGAAAGCGCTCTATGCAAATCCCCATACAAATTATTGTTCCCTCGCACACGATGAAAGCCGTCGAAACCCGCGCCCTCATTGATAGCGGCGCAGACATCTCCTGCATCGATTGGGCCTTTGTACGTAAAAATCGAATCCCAACCACTCGACTCGAAACCCCCATTCGAGTTCGAAACGTCGACCAAACCGCAAACAAAAGCGGAATGATACTCTTCACCACCACCCTCTTCCTTGACATTGAAGGACTTGCGCAAGAAGTAACCTTCCACGTCATGAACTGCGGAAACGAAAACGTCATCCTAGGTCTCCCATGGCTTGAAAAAGCTAACCCAATCATTGATTGGCGTCGACGAACCCTCTCACTGTCAGAATCTATCGACGAATCAAAAAGGTTATATACTATGCACGCTTCAGCCTGTAAAACCAATGACCGACTCTTCACTCGACCTACTCCTCCCCCTCGACACTCCTATGTAACCCTGGAGGTCGACAAACAACTCTATGACTACCTGGATTCTGAGACCGAATCCACCTTCCTTGATCGCGCCTATGAAAACCATACCCTAAACCGCATTATTCGTTGCGGCTCACGCTTTGTCCCAAACCATGTTGTCGCTCGCCTCACCCGAGCTACGGAACTTGCAATCGCGGCCGAGCTGGCCAAACCTAAATCTATCCTTCCGAAAGAATATGCCAAATACGCCTCGGTTTTTGACGAACCTTCGGCCGGCCACCTTCCTCCGTCTCGAATTTACAACCACGAGATTAACCTGAAGGAATCCTTCGTCCCCAAAATCGGGAAACTCTATCCGCTATCCCCAGACGAGAAGAAAGCCACAGAAGACTTCCTTGAAGAGAATCTTCGCACCGGAAAGATACGTCCTTCCAATTCCCCCCAAGCATCCCCCTTCTTCTTCGTCAAGAAGAAAGATGGAAAACTCCGCCCTTGCCAAGACTATCGATATCTCAACGAACATACTACCCGAGACACTTACTGTTACGATCACTACCTGCCCTATCCTTTTCTCCTTGTCTCCGTCTCTCTCCCCGAGTCCTTCCTTGACTTCGAGTCCTTCCCTGACCGAGTCCTTCCGTCTCTCCCCGAGTCCTTCCTTGACTTCCCCGAGTCCTTCCTATCACCTAGACGCTTGATCTACTTCATCGATCCCTTATCCGCACTCGGATCTCCGATCTTAGCTCTAGCCCTCGACTTGTCTGCCTCGTGTCCCACCTCGTGGACCCTCCTGTGACTCACTTGCCTCGTGTCCCACCTCGTGGACCCTCCAGTGACTCACCTACCTCGTGTCCCGCCTTGTGCCCCACCTCGTGGGCCTTTCTCTGACTTGTTCACCTCGTGTTCTCCGGACCTATCTCATATCCGGTCGGCATCTCCTTTCTCTTTGTCATTCCTTTGTCATTCTGTCTTATGCCTCCGTCCGATCATCGGATGTTCGTCATTTACCCTTAGTCTTCCCTTTCCCTTCTGGTTGCTTAGTCATTACCTTTGGGATCGTACTTAAGTCCCAGGTTCTCGCGCTATGACACTCTAACCTTGGTCTACCCGGTCACCTAGCTACCCAGCCTAGTGTCCTATCTAGCTATCCCTCTCTCTCTTTCCTAGTGTCCAAGCTCTCTATGCAATCCATTCCTTGTTGCTAGATCTTGCCTAGAATCCCTGAGTCGTCGCTCTACTCCTGAGTGAGCGCTTGAGTCTTGTCTGGACATCCCAGCAAGCTCTCTCCTTGTTCCTACCGGGTCTACGTTTGGGCCTACCCGGCACACACGTAACACTTACCCACTTCCCCTTATCAGAGATCTGGTTGACAAACTTAAAGATGCTAAAGTCTTCACCAAATTCGATGTACGATGGGGCTACAATAATGTCCGTATCAAAGACGGACACCAGTGGAAGGCTGCTTTCCTCACCCACAAAGGCCTCTTCGAACCGACGGTGATGTTTTTCGGACTGAATAACTCCCCAGCCACCTTCCAACACTTCATGAACGACTCTTTCAGAGACATGATAGCTGAAGGATGGCTCGTCATCTATATGGATGACCTTCTCATTTTCTCCCCCGACGACGTCACTCACACTATCCACACCCAACGGGTTCTCGAACGCATGCAAGAGCTAGATCTCCATCTTCGCTTAGAAAAGTGCAACTTTGCCGTACGAGAGGTAGAATACCTTGGCATGATCGTCCGCCCAGGAGAACTTGCCATGGATCCCATCAAACTCGACGGCATCTCTCAATGGCCCGTGCCCTGCACCGTCAAGGAAGTTCGCTCATTTCTTGGCTTCGCCAACTTCTACCGATGTTTTATCCCAAACTACTCTTTAGTCGCCCGCCCTTTGATTGACTTAACCAAGAAAGACCATCAATGGAATTGGACCAATGCTTGCCAGGACGCCTTCGCTCACCTGAAACAGATGTTCTTGGCGAAACCCGTCCTGCGCTTTCCCGACCTCTCCAAACCTTTCGCTATCACGACCGATGCTTCCAAATTTGCCTCTGGAGGTATACTCCTCCAAACCGACGCCAACGGCAATTGGCATCCTTGTTCCTATCTCTCCCAGTCCTTCGGTGATGCAGAACAGAACTACGATATCTACAATCGCGAACTTCTTGCTGTCATTCGCGCACTTAAAGCTTGGCGACACTATCTCCATGGCTCTTCCTTCCCCGTCCAGGTGTTCACTGATCACAAGAACCTGACCTACTTCCGCCAACCCCAGAATCTGAACCGTCGACAAGCCCGCTGGCTCTTCGATCTTGCCGATTTTGACCTGGAAATGATTCACATTCCTGGCTCGTCCCTCGCCGGTCCCGATGCCTTATCTAGGCGTGCAGATCACTTGCCCACTGACGCCGACGATAATACGGCACCACTCTGCTACCACCCTCCCTATTTGTCCGTGTCATTGACTCTGCGATGAACAATCACATCTCCAGTCTCTCCAAAGACGACCCATTCCTCCTCACAGCACTACAGGCCATTGACGGCGACATCCCTGCACCTTTCCGTTCTAGATTAGCGGATTGGCAGATGACTAACGGCGTCCTGACCTATCAAGGTCGTGTCTACATTCCGCCAGATGGAGATCTATGTCGCACCGTAGTCCAACGATGCCACAATCACCCCACCGCCGGCCATCCTGGCTATCTTAAAACTCGGCAACTGGTCGCCGCCGAATTCTGGTGGCCTGGACTTGCTCAATTTGTTCGCAAATACATGGAAGGGTGCACGACCTGCCAACAGAATAAAGCGAACACACATCCTACTACTCCTCCTCTGATGCCCATACCCTCCAAGAGTTCTAAACCGTTCCAACAAGTGTCCTGCGACCTCATCACAGATTTGCCCATCTCCAATGGCTTTGATTCTTTGTTGGTCGTGGTCGACCACGGGCTTACGAAGGGGATAATTCTTTGTCCTACCAAGAAAACCGTCACAGCTGAAGGGATCGCCTCTCTCTTTTTCCATAAAGTCTACTTAAGATTCGGTCTGTACGACAAAATCATCAGTGACAGAGGACCGCAATTCGCATCTGAGTTCGCTCGTGAACTAGGACGAATCCTCGGATACAACCTTTCCCTCTCCACCGCCTATCATCCCCAGTCTGATGGCGAAACCGAACGCGTCAACCAGGAAGTTGAGACTTATCTTTGAATCTATTGCGGAGATAACCCCATATCCTGGGCAGATTCTATTTCCCACACAGAATTTGCACACAATCATCGACTCCACTCTGTCACTGGCAAATCCCCGTTCTATCTCATGATGGGATATGAACCCCGCCCTCTTCCTGCGGTGATCGCCGACTCCGCATTACCTGCTGTTGAACTTCGTCTCCACTCTCTCACCGCTGCCAGAGACGAAGCGCTCGCCTCACATGAACTTGCCAGACAAGTGATGGCCGCACGAACTCGACAGAAATTCAAACCATTTGCCAAAGGAGACAAAGTCTGGCTGGAAGCGAGGAACCTTAAACGATCCCTTACCTCTCCAAAGTTTGCCCCGAAACGAGAAGAACCTTTGACCATCACCCAAGTCCTATCTCCGCTATCTTATAGACTCCGCCTCCCACAAACGTGGAAAATTCACCCCGTGTTCCATGCTTCTCTGTTATCGCCCTATCGCGAAAACCCCGTCCACGGACCGAACTTCCCCGCTCCACCACCTGACCTAATAGAAGGAAAAGAAGAATATGAAATTGAGAGAATTCTCCAACACCGAGGTCCTTCCGGACGCCACTCGTACCTAGTCTGTTGGAAGGGATACTCTTCTGACGAAGACCGCTGGCTTAAAGAAGCAGATCTTGTCCACGCCAAAGACGTCCTGAAAAATTATAAAAGAGCTCACCCGTCCGCCTTCCCTTCTTCTTCAAGATCCCCATCTTCTGCCAAACGCAAAACTTGCCGATAAAACTATGTTCGCTCCTGCTACTCCTTTGTCCACTACTATGTCTTCTGTTTCTTCTTTGTCCCATTCTTCTTCTTCTTCTACTTATCCCCCTGGTTTACCTATTCCTTCTTTACCTGCTCAACCCATTCATCCTCCCTCTCCTGAACCTGTCAGCCCAACCATCGCCAAAGCCGGCTGGGGCACCACCGGTCGTCCAGTAGACTCCGCTGGTTGGCCAGTCTTGCAAGAAGATCAAGACATCCCTACTCATGTCGCCACTATCCCCACTATCGGAGTCGTGTCCATCGAATAACCACTCTCCGCTCATCGTCTTCATGACGACTTAATGGACAATGCCATCATGGACCATATGTCCCAATTCCTACTCGACTCTCGCCTTTCCATTCCCATCGGCACTCACCTCGATCTGGGATCTCCCCTTTTTGCCCTCTATCGCACGTACCTGCAAGCGTCTCGTCTCGCCCACCTTCTCCCTTCCCTGACGGTGATTCATTGAGCCACTTCGGAAGTTGCTACCCTTCGTGGTATCCATGGAGATTTACATGCCAACCTCAGTATCGCTCTCTATGAACTACAAATGCCGGAGTTTCTTGATGACTTAGATCGCTATCTCCGAGAGTCTGCTTCCGCGGCTCAGTCTCCAATTCTGGTCATCGAGATCCCTACCCCGTTGACACCCTCCGTGTCTAGTTCCCCTTTAGATCCTGAGGAAGAAGCAGTGTTTTTTCATGCAGAGCGTAACCACGTCATCTCTGAACGAGAGCGAACTGGCACCCTGCCTCTACCCACCTCACATCCCCAGTATCATGATGCCTGCTTCGTATGCCACCGACTGGGCCACATACGTGTCAACTGTCCCGTATATCAGTGCCCCACGTGCTTCCGCTGGGCGCCAGGCTACATTCAAGGTCATTGCCCACTTCGGTGCAGACAGAGGCATCTTACCACACCATCTGCTGCACTCCCTTCCTGTCCCCGTCGATCAACCAATACCAATTGAGCTGCTCGACGACCTCCCCCTCTCTATACCCATATCTCGGGTGAGACTTACTCATGTGACGACGACGATGCCACTATTTTTGATGGAGATGACCCAATCGACGATGTCGGGTATGCAAACATGACTGGTTCCCCGAGTCACTATGGGTTGAACATTTGACTTACTTTGATTTTCGTCAATGACTTGATCCTAGTATGGGGGTAATGTTATGATCGTTCTATCCTTTTCCTCCTCCTTTGTACTAAGTCCTAGTCGCTGGTTGGAGTCCTGCCTAGGCCTCTCATTTCTTACCTTACTTTAGTCAGCGAACATTCTCTAATGTTCTTTCACCTTCCAGGCTTTGTCTTCGCTGACTCAGACGCTTACCGAGCATGACTCATTCTTATTCGTCATGACTCGTTCTTACACATTCCGACTTGTTCTATGCCTGCCCTTAACTCGTTTGTTCCTCTTATATAAACCCTCGAAATTCCCTCCTGTAACCTTAAGTTAGACCTACGCAATCTAACCTCGTTACTCTTTGTTCCCTTGAACCCTCTGAGAGTCACCGTCCCACTCTTGAACGGACGCTAGGCCTTAACGTGGAGATCCCATCGTTAGGCTACACTTGAAACCCTTGTGACTAGGCTTTTGTGTCTACACTTTGACCTACCCGGTACAAGCGTAACACTCTCCCATCGGCTCTGACCGAGGAATTTCAGGTAAGCCCTGTCCACCAAGCATGTTTTTTTGAGATTCATCAAGTTCTCTAGACATCGGTACATGACAGTCTTTCCCCAATCCAACCAGTCCTTTGATCCACCATCACTTCCTCGGAGTCTGCGCGGAATCCTTGGCGAACAGACAATATCCTCTTTTCACAGGACACTCTAGTCCAAGGTTCATTGAATATATCTCCAGGGTGGTTTCCACAGGCTCACAATGTACATTGAATTCACTTAAATTTTAGTCTATTTAATAGCCCTGAGCCATCCCGATCGCAGGCCAGTAATGCCAATCCGGCACCCTCAGTGAACTTAGGCGACCCTCGGCTAACCACCTGGTTACACCAGGTGTTGGTCCCCAATGCCGTCCTCTCAGCCGCCTACAGTGTTCTCCATCCCAGGGCTTATGGCTCTGCAAGAATAGTTCAGGGAAGGTTGGCTACCTGGGCCTTAACAAGCGGCCGAGTAGAGATGGCAGCCATCATGAGGGAGTAGAGCTCCGTCTTCAATGCCATGTCCATCATGATCAATCGAGTGACTCCCTTGCACCGAGACTCGGGATCCATGTCCCGGGGGTTAGATGTGTTGGCATCTCTGGGTAACTATCATGCCGGCGTGACTATGGAGCTGCCAACCCTCGGGATCACACTTGCGTACCCCCCAGGCACTGTTGTAGCGTTCTCAGGGCGGCTCATCCGGCATGGAGTTCCTGATGTTGAAGGAAGTCACGTTGGCTTAGCATATTACATGCGGGAGAACGTGCAAGAGGCCATGAATGTAGCCGGTGTGGATTGGGTGACTGTAGATGAAGTAAATGCTCTAGTTAACCCTATGTAAATAAATCCTGACAATGATCTCGGAGCCTGGCATATATCCGTTTCTGTCTGTCTGCATATGCCCCGGCTCCCACCCTTCCCTGTTCTTTTGCTTCAATGCCTTCCTCGCTCCAATTCCCAGCCTTATGGGCAAAGAAGGTTGCAGTCCAGACCTGTTCTTGAAGCAGAAGCTCAGTTTCTTCTTTCCATCTATCTCGTTGGGCCTTTGCTCTCAGCCAGTGCACCCGATAGACTAGCATAGAGATTCAGCTGAGCCAAGAGGCAGAGGAGTTGTTTGCACTCTCACATTCAGACATCCAGTTATTCATTCTGACGTCCCTGGAAATATCCATGGTCCAGAACCATGCAAGGGAATCGTCTCGATGTCCATGAGCATTTGGATTGCTCACGGCCGTGGAAACCTCAAGTCTTTTTTGGTTATTGGCTGATACCTTTCCAATTGTTCATGACTAGCGTCCAAGTTTTGTAACACTTTCCTTGCTGCCTTGTATATTCCAACATGCTTTTGAACCGTTTCCTCTACCACGATTACCTTTGACCATGCTCGTGTTGTCATGGCATAACCTCCAGCATGCCTGACCTCGGTCCGAAACAGGACTGCCTTGTCTGCAAGAGCCAAACGGATTTCATGGAGGGCATCGTTTGCTTGGCCTATCCGCAATTTTCTCTCGTTAATTGCCATGTCCTGTAACCCTTGCCCCTTGCAAAATTCCCACCCGAGAGTCGATGGCAAAGGAACGTCTGGAATGTCGGCTGACTCTGTAATCCTTTGCTCCTCGTCCTCCCAAATGTCGTCATCGGACGCATTCCTCTCCAAGCCACTTTCCAGGTCACTTGACTCTCCCACATCCCCCCAGAATACGGCTGCTTCTGTGATAAAAGCATGTATAAGCCCCATCAGCCTTTCCTTTTTGCAGGCGATCATTAGCTGCTGTTGTTCCGTCGGCCAGCTCGAAACCTTTTGGCTTTCTGATACCCATCCGAGCTTCATCTCCTGCAGCTGCATGCCCCGTGCGATCAAAGACACTGCCTGGTTTGGTCCTTGACTCTCTTGCCGTGATCTTCCAACTCTTGCCACTCACTTCTTTCCTCATCTGGGATGCCTTCATTCAACTCTTTGAACATTCGTTCGGCATCGGCAAGCCCTTTCACTGCTTACTTGTGTTTTCTCTTGAGACTCTGAGCTACAAATCAAAGCAGTTAGCCAAGGTCTCATTGTGGAACACAGGTCACCCACACATCCTTATCATTTTGACAAGGTTCGAGTCGGCCATTTGGAAGTCGAGCAATTCCCGTCTGTGAGGGCTGCTCATTCCCCTTGTAGAGGGGGAGACAATGTTCAAGTTGGCCCATAAATTTTTGTTGATCTCTCCATCCACCCGCCCTGCCCCTCGGATAAAGTTTGGTGCATATCTCTGGAAACATTCAGCCTGATGTCCATGGACATGCCATATTCCGATGCCTGGCACCAACTCCACGGCCGACGGTATCTTGACATATTCGCTACCCTTGACTCGTTGCCGCAGCTGCTTCATGTATTGGCAGTTGATGTCATAGGAGGCGATCACCCTCGGAATGCCAGTGATGTTGTATTCCAATGCATGCGCCAATGCATAATCCATATTGACTTGCCTGTGATCAAGCTCATTGGATATGCTTGTTGGCTGGTGGGCAAACAACATTACCTCTCACCCTTCTGGAAGTCCACCACTGCATGCAGAATGAAACATCCATGTCTGGCACATGCACACCCACCTCGATCGGGTGATCTGTGACTTCAAGGTATTCCTTGTACCGCTGGCTTTCTACCATAAAGCCTGTCCCAGACATCAGCCAAACTTGGTCGTCGGGCCGCTTGTCAGGCAAATGCTCTGCCTTGAAATTGCCATTCATAACAATCGTTCGGGTGATCATCCATCTTGCCAATTGTGAGATGTGACCGGACATGTGTCATGGGTGCTCATACACTCACGGAGCTATATTTTTAACATGATCGATGCTCATGTTGATCCCTGGCTGAGGGCATGCTGAACAGAACAAAGCCAGAAAACCCAACCCGTATCCATTCCACTTGAGCAGCTTTAACAACCTCCACAGTCGAGCCGCACGGATCAGCTCTCGATATCTGTTCTATGACCACAATGAGCTAGGCTTTGGCCGATCAAAGAAGTCGCTCACAGGAGAAATGTGTTGGACGTTATCTGCTGAATCTTGCTAAAATAGTTCGATGCAGAGGTGCCACATTCCAGATTGTCTCGGATGAAGTCGTCAAGGAGCCGAAATGTAAACACAGTGCTTGGCTCTTTGATGGTAGAAGGTAGCAAGTGAGCCCGAAAGAGCTGTTTATGCACTTTATCAGCCGCTGGACAGTTGCAAAATCTTATGTTCACGTAGTGGACCCCAGATGTATCTATGACCAGGATAAACCCTGGCTCTGACGGAGGCTGTAAATGGGCTGGCCAATGGGCAACATCCTCATCCTCCCATGCCTCGTCCTCCAAGATCATCGGAGGCAAAGGTGCAGTATGGGGACATGGACTCTCTGAATGTCCTAGATGTAGTTCCAACCCTGTCTGCCAGAGAATACTCAGTCATTGACCCGCCATTTTGTCAGTGTAAACGCGACATACCCGATGTAGTGTGGATTCCTCAAAACAGTCCCCCGTCCATTGTGACACCCTGTGAAGAGGGTGCTATCTGTGTTCTGTTCTGCAACAAGCAGTGCAGAAGATAGGTTGCATAAAACAATCCTGGCACTTATATACTCCGTCTCCCTGACAGATCTTGCAAATTCTCTCTGGAGGTGCCTCCATATCCAGCCAACTTGAAGCATTGAGGTATTCATCTTTCATCTCCAGAGACTCCCTCTAAGTAATCATTTTGGGTCTTAGGCAAATACACTTAGTGATGCAATCTGTGCAAACACACTCTCAAGCATACCTTGGGTTTAGGCAGTTTCAAACGAGGTAGAACATATCCCACATCATCTGGGACATATATCTGATCAGTAGTTCTTGGTGTGAGGCCATTACATTGCTGGGACGTTTGGCGTGATTGGGGAATGGTGCTTGGTGTCTGACAGTTATGACTTGGGCAGCCGCGTGACTCCCGACCGTTACAGGTGGTTCTGGTAACTGCTGGGACGTTTGGCGTGATTGGGGAATGGTGCTTGGTGAGTACACGACCAACTTGCATGTGTAGCGCTGGCCTTGACGCGCGTCCTTAGTGATCGTCTTCAGTTCGACTCGTTGTGAGTCGCGACCAATGTCGCTCGTTGCGTCGTCGTCGTCGTCACTTTCGCCAACTCCTTTGGCGCCATTTCCACCCCTCTTGTACTCCCCCTGACCGTCAACTTCTCTCGTCTTGCCCCTTGACCTCTCCTGCTCGTCCTCTCGACTCCTGGTGTCCTCGACTCGATTTCTCTCTCGGTCGCTTCTCGACACTCCTGGTCGTCCCGTTGGGCTTGCGTTGCGACCGTATGACCGCACGACTCCGTTCGTGCATCTGTGCGATCGCACCGTGCGTTCGTCACTTTGTCGCCGTTTTTGTCTTCGCGGTCGTTCGTTTGGATGCCGGATGACTCGTGAGGGTCGGGGATGAGTGGAGGATGGTGTGGGGATGAGTCTGGTAAGTCGTCGTCGATCATCGTGTTGTACTGACCGTGTTCGTCGACTCGTCGCGTCGATTGCTCGAACGGCCTCGTTGACCTTGTCTCCCCCTCGATCGACGCATTTCGGCACGTCTCGTCGTTCTCCCGATGTCTCTGCTCGTCTCTGGGCGTTCCCAGGTCCTCCCCAACGTCCCCCAAGTGTCCGCAGTTGTTTGCGACGCATCCGGCGCCCTCGATTTCAATGTTCGGTTCCCGGCTCGTTTTCGACGCTGTTTTGCGTTCTCCAACGCTCCTGGTCAATGCTCGTGGTCGGTTTCTATTCATCTCGCCTGTTTCGACCTCGATGGCTCGCGACTTGCTCGACTCGACCCCTTGGACCCCAAACTCGCAGTCTGCATCAATGCAGCTGCTCGATTCCTCGACCTCGACTTTCGACTTCTCGACTCCCACCCTCGCGCTCTCGACACGCTCGATCCCGCTCGTGAATTCCTCGACTTTGGCGAACAGCGCTGGTGGCTCGTTCTGTCGCGCATCTTCGCAGCTGGGCGCGTCTTCAACGTCGTTCGACGTATTTCGCTTGTTGGTTGATTTTGTCGACTTGTCGGCTCGGTCTGGTGGTTCGACGGGCTTCGCTGGTGAGTGCGAGTTGTCGCCATGTCCGTTTGTGACGTCTCCCGACTCGCTCTCGTGGTTCTTCGCCTTCCCAACCTCGCCGACTCGATCTCCTGCCCTCTCGACCTTGTCTGGCGGCTTCGGCCATTTACTGGTTTCATTTGGCGTGCACGATTCTCGTCGTCATCGTCATCGCCCACGGCCTTCTTCAAGTTCGTCGACTCCGTGAGCTCAATGCTCCATCCGCTCAACCCCACTTTCTCCCCCTCGAGCGTCGTGCTCTGGGGTTCGTTCAGTGGTGGGTCTCCGTTCGCATTTCCGTTCGCGTTGGCGTCAACTCTCCGCTCTGGTTTCTTCAGCGTACGTGGTCGCGATCGATTTGTCGACGCATTCGATGTGCGTTCGACGTTCTTCGTCGTCGCTGACTTCGTGACTCCCTCTCTCGACCTTGTCACAGGTACCTGCTACCTCGTTGTGGTTCTCGTCCACTCCATGGCCCTCTCCTCGTGATTCTGTTTCGCTCGGCGTCCGTATGGCGTGCACAGTCCTCGACTCGTCATTTGGGGGTTCGTGGGGTTTCGATTTTCGTGTCGACATGGTTTGGGCTGCTTGCCGGGGTCGCGAGGCTCATGCCGTCAGCCTGTTGGTTCGTGGCAACCGTGCCCGATCCGCTTGCTGCGACTTCCTGCTCGCCGACTCTCCCGCGTGACTCTTTGCCCTCGCTATCTCTTCCCTGGCCTCTCCGTTTGCATTCGCATTTGCGACGCGTCTCATTGCTCGGTATGTCGCGTTTTCGTGTTTCTTCCGACCCGTGTCTGACTTGCTCGTGCTCGCGCGACTTCGCGCTAGCTTTCCCGTGTGTGCACGTGTCGTTGTTAGGTGTTTTCACAGTGGTGGTGGGCGAAGCCCACCAACACAGCGTGATGCTTACATAAGCTGTCCTGCAATATGCTGAGACATGGCACACATTCGAGAATGTACCACCTCGGGCCGTAGATAGATGCGAAACAGTGTAGGTACATTCATACATAGTATATATACATGGTCTCCAGGCCCGAAAGGCATGAATTGAATGTGTCATTGAAATATGAGCATATGGGTGGTTTGGAAGAAGGTTAAAGGTCGTGATTGTGACATCCACGACACAGTACTTTAAAAACCGTTGTGAAGGCGTGGACGAGGGGGTAAAATCCGTCAATTTTTCTCTGTATACCTGGAGTTATTGAGGTGTATTCGGTACAATCTCGAACTCCACCTGGAATACCCCTATACACAGTGAAGTAGCCCGGATCGGGATTCGGGTAGGGGTTCTTCGTCGATGCATGTACATGATACCCCCAGCGTCTTGTCCTCCTTTAGGTTGGTGAAAGATGCCTCCAGCCTTTCGCACTTAGCCGCTGGTGCCATGGTGCGTCACCCCTCCTATACACCTCTCAATAAATGTCGATCTACTCCACAACATGAGCAATTATGTCGCTTACATGACGAGAAAGAGAACACACCGCTTCCTGATGCATCATTGATACACGCACCACCACCGCTTCCTCGGGATCATACAAACGCGCCAAAGTCCTCGAGGAGCGCTTGTCGAACGCGAATTACACTCTCGCGAGCATGAAACAGGAGCTGGGACATGTCGCGCAGCATCTTGCACGGGCGGAGGCAAGGGTGACGCGTACGGAGACAAAAGCTCCTGACCATCACAGGCTGCTCCGCAACGAGCAGAAGAAACTGAAGAGGGCGAAGCTGGCAGCAGATAAGTTTTGCGGGAATGTCGATTGTCACAGACTGATTAGCTCTGCAGGCCATGGTCAGCAAGGCCCTTGAAGACCAACTCGAGCTTCATCGAGGATCGTGCACTGATCCTGACATCCCTCTGAACTTAATCTCACTTGAAGACGAAATCCTCTCGTTTTGAAGCTCTAATTGCCCCAGTCGAACGGTACGAGGCACATGGAGAAGCTCCAGCAATGTTACCAGTGATACCAGTGACACGCATAGTTAAACACATGGTCCCCAGATGCGATGTTGACGATTCTGACGATGAAGATAGTATTTACTATCGAGTAACTTATTTCTTGATGTTTTGGACACTCGTTTGCTACAGCGTATAGGCTGCTTAATTGAACTTGAATGTAGTTATTTCTTGTACACGATGTATTTACTCAATACACTTGTACTCTAGCACGACTGTTTTGGGTGTGGATTGGTGTAAATGGTGTTGTAGTGAGGGTGTGCCGCGTTTTGAGGCGTTTTAGGGGTTTTCGGCTTATATAAGCGTCACGCTGTGTTGGTGGGCTTCGCCCACCACCATTCACAGCCTGTGCAGCCTCCCATGTTGTCTCGTTACTCCATTTGTCGTTTACCATTGTCGTGGTAGTCGTAGTCGTCTCGAATAAACTTCTGAGTGTGTCGTAACACTCATGGGCTGACTCATAAGGAATTGGTGATGGTGGAGGCACTTCACATAGCTATTTCAAGCTTGCTCGTCGAATCCAGGCGATGCTGCAGTTTAGATACATCCTTTGATGGTAGTCACAGTATATAGTGTGATACATGTTTCACTGTAGCTATCATTTATGGCTTCTGATATATCTCCAGGATGTATCCTGAAATTTTCACATGATGCTTCTTTCCCCTGTGTGCTTCCTGTTCCTGAATTAAATCTCCTATAAAAGTCCTATAAAATGCGAAAAATAGAACATTGGAGCACAGACACATGCCTAACAATCTTCTGGGCATCAAAGAAACATGTGGAAAGTATACTGACATATATCTATGTTCAGCTGGTGCAAGATGTCGAAAATGCGAAAATGTGAGTTACTTGCAGTGCTTAACTCGAACTTAACTACTGGATCTCTATGGTGGCATGATGAGTCTGACTAAATTCAATAAGAAACAGGATGTCCATTGGTACTGAACATGAAAACATGATACAGATGCACTCTATTGTTATGTATCTACCTACCCTACAACTTGAAGTACCCTATGACATATCTACTTGTGGAAGCCATAGTGGTGTTTGTTTCATTTGTTTCACAAAGTCTCCTAAATTTCGGACCTCTTTCCCACGCTTCTGGTATGTTCAATTCACTTCCCCCTACTTCAGTTCCTCCTGGAAATATTCAGTAAGGCGAGGGGGAATAGATTTACATGTACAAAAGAATCCTGGATAGTCACCCTGTGCACATATGTCATATGTCATTTTCTATCAACCCATCTTTGAAAAGGTGAAAAAAGCGTCCTGAGAGAGCTCAAAGGACCCTGGAAAGGGCAAAAGTTGATAGAAACCAAGGGTATAGCATACACAAGGACCTACATACATTGCTAGCCAAGCATAGCCATTGACAAAGCTTCCCAGGGCCAAAAAGGTGGTCAGGAGGAGAATGTGTCATAGCTTCATCAGGTTTGATTCCAGCTACTCAGGCTTTTTGGTATGTTATGAAATCATACGAATACTCTTTGGGTATGTACTTTACAAGTCTACATCTATTGTATGTCAAAAAAGCGGTTATGTTTTCGCGTTTCCCCCTATTTTGATCTATGCTTTATATGGCTGTCTAAAACCTTGACTAAGCGGTGAGAATGGTCTAATATAGTGTATACAGCGTACGACTACACTCAGAACATGTATACAACGAGGGCAAGTAGCTGCTCTCCCCTGCTCTCCCTGTACCCAGGGGGATGTGTATATGGCATGTATATCAAAATACATTGTTTTCCTTATATCATAGATGCTCTGCAGTCCAATGAGATGGTGTTATCAAAATAGGGGTGGAAAACAAAAAACATATCCGCTTTTTTGACATATTTGACGTATGGCCTTGCAAAGCACATGCCCAGGCACGCTTCATATACATCTAGAACATATCAAAAGCCCAAGGGGCTGGGTGGCAAGCTGACAAAGACACGGCACATTCTCCCCCCTGATCCCCCCTTTTGGCTCTGGCAGGGTTTGCTGCTGTCAGGAATGGTTCTGTAGGGCTGGGACTTCATGACACACACAAATACAAGTCCTCCCCCCCCCACCCTTCTGGGTCATCAGGAAGTCCCCTGAATGCTTCTGTACGACAAATCGGATTAAACAGTGAGAAAACAGGAAACATGCCCACATTTCTGACATATTTAACATGAGGGCCTGGAGGCCACATCCCCAACAAGGGCTCGTATGTATGTACATCGTGTCAGCAGCCCGGAAGTCCAGGGGGAAAAGCCCCAGGGATGCTACAGCGCACCCCCCCCCCTCGTCCGACCCCCTCGTGGCTCCAGGCAGGCTCTCCCCGACGGCTGGGGCGTGTCCAGGACGGTCTGGTAAAGTCATCCCAGCCCCCCCTATTGCCCCCCATGTCTCTTCCAGGGTGCTTTCCTTTTTCCGGGCGGCCGATCCCCCATTGGCCGGCGGCAATAGCGTATAGGTCGACTTGTGCATTAAACATGTGAATGTAAGCTAATCCTAGTCTTATGTGCTATTGCTGTAGCAAAGCGTAGTCAAAGGGGATACAGATGACTAGCCTTGAGCTAATGGTTGCTAGTGGTCGGAGTTTTGCTGCACTTTTGCTACACTTGGACTACACTTTGCTAGTGAATTTCGCATTTTTCCTTGTTTCAACTGGAATTGCAGTTGGTTCTTCCCGCTTACATAAGCAAAGTTGTAGATCATTGTCAATCGATCTATTTTTGTCCAATAACTGTGAGACAATGTCTTGATTTGGTCGAAATATATTGAAAATAGTTGTTGGCTTGTTTTTGATCAGTTTGAGTATTGCGCATTGAATGTTATATGATGTGTGATGTGAAGTAAAGCACCTGATGTGACTAGATTAAACCCTAACACTCAGACTGTGAAAATCCCCAGACTCCCTTCCAAGAAACGAGAAACGAGAAATGATGATCCCTTCCCTAACCATTTTAACCTCGAGACCAACCTTAACCGGTGTACTGCCAACGCAAGGCTATTTTCATGGAGATTATGTATTTGTAGTCTGGAGAAAAAGATTGTCTGGTCAGCTTGATCTACTATGCTTTACTACACTCACTTGACTGATATCTTCATGTCTTTTCTCACTGAAGCTAATGTCACGGTTGGTTCTTCCCGCTGATATAGGCAAAGTTGTAGTCCATGTAAAATGAATTATTTTCCGTCCAATAACTGTGAAATAATCTCTTGATTTGGTCAAGATAACATGAAAATACTCCAGAGTAGTATATGTTGGTGCTGTGTTTTATTTTGGCTATAATTTGCGGTCGATGTTTCCCGCTAATATAAGCAAAGTTGTGCGTCATGATCATATGGTTTATGTTTGTTAAATGACCGTGAGCATATTCCTTGATTTGGTTGACATGTGCTTGAAATACATTGTGTAACAGTAGCTACACTTTGCTAATGAAATGCTTCTTTGATCGGTTGAGATCAAGGTTGCGGTCGGTTTTTCCCGCTTACATAAGCAAAGTTGTAGCTGATGGTCATGTGATTCAATCTGGTCTCATGACCATAGAAATATTTCTTGATTTGATTGGCTTGTGCATTAAACTTGTAAGTTCAAGCAAATCCTAGTCAAGTGTAGCGGAGTGTAGGCAAATGACTAGCGTTGAGCTAATGGTCGCTAGTGACCAGAGTTATGCTACACTTGGCTACACTCAGGCTTTACTAGTGAATTTCGCTGTTTTGTGTGTTTCAACTCAGATTGCGGTTGGTTTTTCCCGCTTACATAAGCAAAGTTGTGCGTGATGATCATATGGTTTATTTTTGTTAAAGGTGCGTGAGAATATGTCTTGATTTGGTTGACGTGCAAGTTAAACTTGTGAATTCAAGCAAATTTCAATCTTGTGTAGCAAAGTGTAGGCAGACAACTACCCTTGAGCTAACGGTTGCTAATGGTTGCTAGTGGCCGGAGTTTTCCTACACTTTGCTAATGAAACTCTTCTTTGACTGGTTGAGGCCAAGATTGCGGTCGATTCTTCCCGCTTACATAAGCAAAGTCGTAGCTGATAGTCACATGACTTGTTCTGGTAAAATGACTGTGGGACAATTCCTTCATTTGGTCGACTTGTGGATTAAACATCTCATGTAGCATTGGATGGAGCGCTTGACTACACTTTGCTAGTAAATTTCGCAGTTTTTCTTGTTTAGACTTGGATCGTAGTCGTTTCTTCCCGCTTATGTAAGCAAGGTTATGCGTCATGATCTTATGGTCTATTTATGTCTGATGATCATGTGAGTAGCTCTTGATTTGATTGAATTAGCTTGAAAATGCTTGTTGCTATTATTTGGCAAGTTAATGTTCGAGTATTGCGTATTGCATGTGACCTGATGTGTAGATGACATTATTCATGTCTGGCTAGATAAAAAACTAACCCCAAGACTGGAGAAACTCTCAGACTCAAACAGAGATCATGAACCGAGAACCGAGAAATGATAATCCCTCCCCTAACATTTTTAACCGCGAAACCAAGCTTAACCGGTGGGCTGCCAACGCAAGGCTATTTCTGTGGAGATTTCATGGTTGTAGTCATGGTGACACTCTGGTGGCAAGTGGTCTACTACACTCTGCTACACATTTGTTGATATATTTGATGTTTTTGCCACTCAGTCTGATATCACGGTTGGTTCTTCCCGCTTACATAAGCAAAGTCATAGTCCATGTCAAATGAATTTATTTTGGTCTAATAAGCGTGAGACAATTCCTTGATTTGGTCGAGATAACTTGAAGACACTGACCACAACGACTGATTGTACCTGATATGCATATCTCATTGTTCGCCATGGGTGAACACACGCAGGTTGTGCAGAGTTGATAAAGCATTCAAACTGAGCAACTTTGCCTCTCAAAGTTGTCTGCACACATCACCAACGATTCACAATCAGATATTCTTCAATTATAGCAGGAGAATAAGAAATATTATTATAGCGAGTGTTTGCGTGAGTTTGACGACAAAGTGATCAAACAATGTTGTCAAGGGGTATGAGATTGTAATTTCCAGACACTCACACAAGGGGGTTATCTACTTGAAAAATTCATATTTAGATGTAATTTAATAAACAAAGATTTATTCATAGAGAGACGGAAATTAAATATCTCCGAAGAATGTTGGTGAGAGAAGTATAGCTGAATGTATACTCAAGATTTCCTATGTTACGGATAGGCATATGGCTTAGACAGTAGGCCGCAACGCTATTTTTCCTGTTTGACAGCGACGTTTTTTGCTAATCCCCATTAATTTCCTCTACGGGGCTGTTTCGCGCAATTGTGAATATTTCGTTTTTGCGCACTTTTGGGGTTCTCACGCTTTTGCGATTACCATACAGTCTTGTAGTCAATTTACGTTGATTTTGAAATATATGTTACGTAGTTTGTCAGTCTGGGTTTGCCATGTATTGTCACTTCCATATTGCTAGGATTACAGGTGTGATTGCAACGTCCTATAATTTAGACATGGTATGTGATATTTCGTCAGAGGCTGAACCGCGCAATTTAATTTTGCGAATTGCGCTATTTTTAAAAAGGACAAGTATCGTCGAGAATTTTAGTATTTATTTGATTACAACATTGTACTATACGCATTACAATTATGAATGCGTCGACCGTTGTGTATAATAACCTCGAGGGGTACGAATCACGCAATTTTGTGATTCACGGAATTGCGCGATTCGGTGTTTCTGGTGTTCGTGAGGTGTCATGACCCTGTTATGAACCTAACCCATTCGCAAAGCGCCTATAATGGTTGCTATACGGAGGTTTTGCTGCACTTTTGCCACACTTTGACTACACTTTACAGCGACCTTTTACTTTTCCTCGTTTCAATCGAATTTTGCAGTCGGTTCTTCCCGCTTACATAAGCAAAGTTGTAGATCATTGTCAATTGGTCTATTTTTGTCTAATAACCGTGAGACAAGGTCTTGATTTGGTCGAAATATATCGAAAATAGTTGTTGGCTTGTTTTTGATCAGTTTGAGTATTGCGCATTCAATGTTATACGGCGACGCGGGCAAAGCACCTGATGTCACTAGATTAAACTCTAACACTGATCGTGAAAATCCCCACTTTCCAAGAACGAGAAACGAGAAATCACCCATTTATCCCTTCCCTAACCATTTTAACCTCGAGACCAACCTTAACCGGTGTACTGTCAACGCAAGGCTATTTTCATGGAGATTATGTATTTGTAGTCTAGAGAAACAGATTGTCTGGTCAGCTTGATCTACTATGCTTTGCTACGCTCACTTGACTGATATCTTCATGTCTTTTCTCACTGAAGCTAATGTCATGGTTGGTTATTCCCGCTGATATAAGCAAAGTTGTAGTCCATGTAAAATAAATTATTTTCCGTCCAATAACCGTGAAATAATCTCTTGATTTGGTCAAGATAACATGAAAATACTCCAGAGTAGTATCTGTTGGTGCTGTGTTTGATTTTGGCTATAATTTGCGGTCGATGTTTCCCGCTAATATAAGCAAAGTTGTGCGTCATGATCATATGGTTTATGTTTGTTAAATGACCGTGAGCATATTCCTTGATTTGGTCGACATGTGCTTGAAATATGTTGTGTAACAGTAGCTACACTTTGCTAATGAAATGCTTCTTTGATCGGTTGAGATCAAGGTTGCGGTCAGTTTTTCCCGCTTACATAAGCAAAGTTGTAGCTGATGGTCATGTGATTCAATCTGGTCTCATGACCATAGAAATATTTCTTGATTTGATTGGCTTGTGCATTAAACTTGTAAGTTCAAGCAAATCCTAGTCAAGTGTAGCGGAGTGTAGGCAAATGACTAGCGTTGAGCTAATGGTCGCTAGTGACCAGAGTTATGCTACACTTGGCTACACTTTGCTAGTGAATTTCGCTTTTTTGTGTGTTTCAACTCAGATTGCGGTTGGTTTTTCCCGCTTACATAAGCAAAGTTGTGCGTCATGATCATATGGTTTATTTTTGTTAAAGGTGCGTGAGAATATGTCTTGATTTGGTTGACGTGCAAGTTAAACTTGTGAATTCAAGCAAATTTCAATCTTTGTAGCAAAGTGTAGGCAGACAACTACCCTTGAGCTAATGGTTGCTAATGGTTGCTAGTGGCCGGAGTTTTCCTACACTTTGCTAATGAAACTCTTCTTTGACTGGTTGAGGCCAAGATTGCGGTCGATTCTTCCCGCTTACATAAGCAAAGTCATAGCTGATAGTCACATGACTTGTTCTGGTAAAATGACTGTGGGACAATTCCTTGATTTGGTCGACTTGTGGATTAAACATCTCATGTAGCATTGGATGGAGCGCTTGACTACACTTTGCTAGTAAATTTCGCAGTTTTTCTTGTTTAGACTTGGATCGTAGTCGTTTCTTCCCGCTTATGTAAGCAAGGTTATGCGTCACGATCTTATGGTCTATTTATGTCTGATGATCATATGAGTAGCTCTTGATTTGATTGAATTAGCTTGAAAATGCTTGTTGTTATTATTTGGCAAGTTAATGTTCGAGTATTGCGTATTGCATGTGACCTGATGTGTAGATGACATTATTCATGTCTGGCTAGATAAAAAACTAACCCCAAGACTGGAGACTCAAACAGAGATCATGAACCGAGAACCGAGAAATGATAATCCCTCCCCTAACATTTTTAACCGCGAAACCAAGCTTAACCGGTGGGCTGCCAACGCAAGGCTATTTCTGTGGAGATTTCATGGTTGTAGTCATGGTGACACTCTGGTGGCAAGTGGTCTACTACACTCTGCTACACATTTGTTGATATATTTGATGTTTTTGCCACTCAGTCTGATATCACGGTTGGTTCTTCCCGCTTACATAAGCAAAGTCATAGTCCATGTCAAATGAATTTATTTTGGTCTAATAAGCGTGAGACAATTCCTTGATTTGGTCGAGATAACTTGAAGACACTGACCACAACGACTGATTGTACCTGATATGCATATCTCATTGTTCGCCATGGGTGAACACACGCAGGTTGTGCAGAGTTGATAAAGCATTCAAACTGAGCAACTTTGCCTCTCAAAGTTGTCTGCACACATCACCAACGATTCACAATCAGATATTCTTCAATTATAGCAGGAGAATAAGAAATATTATTATAGCGAGTGTTTGCGTGAGTTTGACGACAAAGTGATCAAACAATGTTGTCAAGGGGTATGAGATTGTAATTTCCAGACACTCACACAAGGGGGTTATCTACTTGAAAAATTCATATTTAGATGTAATTTAATAAACATAGATTTATTCATAGAGAGACGGAAATTAAATATCTCCGGAGAATGTTGGTGAGAGAAGTATAGCTGAATGTATACTCAAGATTTCCTATGTTACGGATAGGCATATGGCTTAGACAGTAGGCCGCAACGCTATTTTTCCTGTTTGACAGCGACGTTTTGTGCTAATCGCCATTAATTTCCTCTACGGGGCTGTTTCGCGCAATTTCGAATATTTCGTTTTTGCGCACTTTTGGGGTTCTCACGCTTTTGCGGTTACCATACAGTCTTGTAGTCAATTTTATGTTGATTTTGGAAATATATGTTATGTAGTTTGCTGTCCGTCGGTTGTGTGTTGTCACTCGGTGTTGTTTAGGATTGTGAGGTGCATTCGCAAAAATGTCCTATAATTTAGACATGGTATGTGATATTTCGTCAGACATGCCGAACCGCGCAATTCTGGAATTTCAGGAATTGCGCGGTTTGGGGGGTTTGGCGTTATCGTCGAGAATTTTAGTACTACTTTGATTACAACATTGTACTATACGGATTTTTACATTACAATTATGAATGCGTCGACAGTTGTGTATAATAACCTCGAGGGGTACGAATCACGCAATTTTGTGATTCACGGAATTGCGCGATTCGGTGTTTCTGGCGTTCGTGAGGTGTCATGACCCTGTTATGAACCTAACCCATTCGCAAAAAGGGCCTATAATGGTTGCTAGTGGTCGGAGTTTTGCTGCACTTTTGCTACACTTTGACTACACTTTGCTAGTGAATTTCGCATTTTTCCTTGTTTCAACTAGAATTGCAGTCGGTTCTTCCCACTTACATAAGCAAAGTTGTAGATCATTGTCAATCGATCTATTTTTGTCCAATAACTGTGAGACGATGTCTTGATTTGGTCGAAATATATTGAAAATAGTTGTTGGCTTGTTTTTGATCAGTTTGAGTATTGCGCATTGAATGTTATATGATGTGTGATGTGAAGTAAAGCACCTGATGTCACTAGATTAAACTCTAACACTCAGACTGTGAAAATCCCCAGACTCCCTTCCAAGAAACGAGAAACGAGAAATGATGATCCCTTCCCTAACCATTTTAACCTCGAGACCAACCTTAACCGGTGTACTGCCAACGCAAGGCTATTTTCATGGAGATTATGTATTTGTAGTCTAGAGAAAAAGATTGTCTGGTCAGCTTGATCTACTATGCTTTGCTACGCTCACTGGCACTTGACTGATATCTTCATGTCTTTTCTCACTGAAGCTAATGTCACGGTTGGTTCTTCCCGCTGATATAAGCAAAGTTGTAGTCCATGTAAAATGAATTATTTTCCGTCCAATAACCGTGAAATAATCTCTTGATTTGGTCAAGATAACATGAAAATACTCCAGAGTAGTATCTGTTGGTGCTGTGTTTGATTTTGGCTATAATTTGTGGTCGATGTTTCCCGCTAATATAAGCAAAGTTGTGCGTCATGATCATATGGTTTATGTTTGTTAAATGACTGTGAGCATATTCCTTGATTTGGTCGACAT